>JAJTUV010003638.1:0-45087 GCA_021653895.1 Mastomys natalensis | reverse complement strand
TAAAAAAACCAAAACAGGAAACAGCTGTCTCTCTCACAGTGTTCGGGCTTTTCCTACCACTCACTGCCAGTCACAGTGTTCTGGTGTCCGCTCCTGCTGCCTGTGCCTGTGCCTCTGTGCCTCTGCCTCCGCCTCTGTGCCTCTGCTTGTGTGCCTCTGCCTCCGCCTCTGTGCCTCCGCCTCAACCTCTATGCCTCTGCCTCTGTGCCTCTGCCTCTGTGCCTCTGCCTCCACCTCTGTGTCTCCGCCTCTGTGCCTCTGCCTCTGCCTCTGTGCCTCTGCCTCTGTGCCTCTGCCTCTGCCTCCGCCTCTGTGCCTCTGCCTCCACCTCTGTGCCTCTGTCTCTGTGCCTCTGTGCCTCTGTGCCTCTGGCTTTGTCCCTCTGTGCCTCTGCCTCCACCTCTGTGCCTCTGCCTCCGCCTCTGTGCCTCTGCCTCCGCCTCTGTGCCTCCGCCTCTGTGCCTCCGCCTCTGTGCCTCTGCCTCTGTGCCTCTGCCTCCACCTCTGTGCCTCTGCCTCTGTGCCTCTGCCTCTACCTCTGCCTCTGTGCCTCTGCCTCTGCCTCTGCCTCCCCCTCTACCTGTGTGCCTCCACCTCTGTGCCTCTGCCTTTACACCTGCCAGCCTCTCCAACTGAGCACAGACTTTGATTCCTGTACAGTCTCTCCCAGTCTCTCCCTCCCTCTGTCTCCTTCTTTCTTATAAAGAAAAGAAAGCACCTACTGGGTGCTTTCTTTCACTTTCAGAGGGTTAGTCCATTACCATCCTAAGAGGAAGCATGCCGGCAGGCAGACACACATGGTGCTAGAAAAGTAGCTGAGAGCTTTAAATCATCATCTACAGGCAGGAGAGGCAGGGAGGGGGAGAGGGAAATACAGGGCCTGGCAAGGACTTTCAAAACTTTAAAAGCCACCCCAGGGACACACCTCCTCCAACAAGGCCACACCCCCTAATCCTTCCCAACCGCCCACCAGCTAGGGACCAAGCATCCAAATGTGTGAGCCCATGGAGCCATTCTTACTCAAGCCACCACACTGAAGGATGACTTTAAGTGAATACATTACATGTCACAAAGTATTAAATGTAGTCATTACTTTTCTCAGTATTGAAACAAAATACCTCAGAAAATAAGAAAAGGAAAGGAAAAAAGAAACACTTAAGGAAGTATTCCTTTTGGCTCACCCTTTGGCTGGGAAGGCATGTGGTTGGTCACACTGCACCCTCAATCGGGAAGTAGAAAGTGGGAAGTGCTCCTGGCAGTCTTTCCCTTCTTACTCCGCCTGCACCCCAAGCACACAGTGGCTAACCCAGCGGGCCTGGCTGGCCTGGAAGCCCCGCCCCCACCCTCATCGTCACACCTCTGCCTCCCTAGGGAGGGGATTACAGCTGCCAACACCCGGTTTTTCACAGCATGGGGTGCAGGGGACTTGAAATCAGAGCCTCCTGCTTGTACAGAAAGCATTTTTCCTGACTGAGCATCTCTCTAGCCTCAAATTTGCTAATCTCTGTGATGTAAAAACTGCAAAAGTGACCTGGGCAGTGGGGCAAGTCTTTGATCCTGGCTCTGGAGGGTTGGGGGGGGGAGGGGAAGAGACGAGGTCTATAGAGTGAGTTCCAGGATAGCTAAGTTATACAGAAAAACCCTGTCTCGAAAAATAAATTAAATAAAAACAAAAACAAAAACCAACTCCTGCAAAGTGACATCACTGAGCATGACTTCCAACAAGACATAATATAGACAAAGTCTACCACTAGCATGGAGAAGAGCAAAAGTGGGGTAAGATAACCAAGCAACAGGTTTTGAGTATTTACTGTTGTGTTATTCTGGATCGAGGCAAAACCCAGAAGCCAGGCAGGTGTAGCGGTCCATTCCTATAAACCCAGCTCCCAACAGGCTGAGGCAAGAAGACCATGTATCCTAAGCCACCTTGGGCTACACGGAGAGTGAGTGATAATTCTGGCAGAATTATTTTTAATAATTTATTAATTTATTTAAGATAGGAGTGAGACAAAATATTTATTAATCCTGTGAAGATTGTTTCAAAGAAACAATCCAAAGTAATCAAGCTACAACTGTGAAAGACAATTGCTTCTCGTCAGAATTCTGGCCAGATTCATCCTTCACTCTTGGTAGGCTAGACCTAAATAACAACATAGCCTGCCTGCCCTGTGTTAATGACGCCTGCCCCGAGCCAGTGTCATCGGCCTTCCCGCCGACACTCAATCTCCTGTCAGACGCTGCCCTCTAGTGACCATTTGGGGAAATCTTCAGCTCTCATTCTTCAAACGTCACTGATCCTAGAATCTTCTCGATCTTTCCAGGCAGCCGCCTAGAAGTGTCAGCCTAAACCACAACAAGGCCCGTTGGCATCCCCTAGTGGTGCAAATGGTGCAACATGTGTCGGGATTGGATACCTGCTAGCAACTCAACCTAAACTTTCATTAAACAATGTTTCTTTCCTGGGACCACCCAGGATCAAAATGCTGCGTTTGTTTTTATTTTATATGTATGACTATACGTTTTGTTTGTTTTGTTTTGTTTTGTTTTAGAAAGAGTCTTGCTATGTAGCCGGGCTTTAGAAAGGGTCTTGCTATGTAGTAGGACTTTAGAAAGGGTCTTGCTAAATAGTAGGGTGGCTGCTACTACATAGCAAGACCCTTTCTAAAAAAACAAACAGTATCGAGTTCTCTGAGTAATTGGCTTAATCTCTTCAAGGGCTCATTCAGGCTAACCTCACAGAGACTCACCTCCTGAATGCTGGGATTAAAGGAGTGCGACACCTTGCCTACTACTGTCCCCTTTATAAGGCGTAATGAGTACAGACTAGAGGACAACTGTATCCTTCCTAACCTACTCTCCGCTTTTTCTCTGAGACAAGGTTTCTCACCGTCCTGAAACTCACTAATTAGGCTAGTGTGATTCACCGAGTAGTCCAGGGGATCGACCTGTCTGTCTCTTCCTCCCAGCTGGGTTTTCATAACAAACCGCCATGCTCAGATTTTTTTACGCGATTTCCGGATTCGGATCAACCTCGGAGGTCCTGTGCTACAAAGCAAGCACTTTACTGCTTAAGCAATCTCCGCCGCCCTAAACTGTGTTTAAAAACACCACGTTATATATTTCAATCTTGTGCAGTTTTGTCACTTATACCTAAATAAGTAAGGCTGGGAAAATTAAAATCTAATAAGGGCCGGGCACGGTGGTGCACGCCTTTAATCCCAGCACTCCGTAAGCCGAGGCAGACCGATCTGAGTGAGAGGCCAGCCTTGGTCAACAGATCGAGCTCCAGGACAGCCAGGCCTACACAGAGAAATCCTGTCCTGAAATGAATGAATAGATCTACTAAGTAAGCTTAATTGAGCCGAGAAAATCAAAATCAAAAATACCACAGGAGGCGCTTCCAGTTGGAAAGGCTTGACGATTGTAATCTTTTCTAGATCTGATAACCGAAATTTCTGACAAGAATCGATTTTAAAAGGTTTTTATGGACTTACCGCTGTGTGAACGGCTGGTCATGGCGAACCGGATCCGCTATACGCCGGAACCGAAGCGACGCCAAACCCAGGGGCTAAATATCCCAAGCCTCAGTGGGTGGGGCTTCCGCTAGCAAGGCTCCACCTTCTTAAAGGTTCCTCAAAACCTCTAGCGGCCAGGGCCAACAGTTCAAATACTTGAACCTATGAAAGACCATTTCATTCACAGGATGGACTGTCAGATGGTATTAGAAATTAACTCGAGCTGGCCGTAGGGGCGCACGCCTTTAATCCCCACAGAGCTCATCTCCTGTGATTGATTGACAAGCACAGGCTGGGATTCGAACTCGGGACTGACTGACTGACGGCCGCCTCCAACTCCAGAGTGCCGCGAGCTCACCTTTTCAATGAGTCCACTGCACCACAATGGTCAACCCCACCCTGACCGCCGCCCCTCCCCAACCCAATCACCTTCAATGTCTTCCTTTGGGCTTTCTCCCTCCCTTTTGCATCCCTAGCTGGCTCCTCTCCTCAGACAGGAAGTAAGATGCTTGTAAATTCTCTACTCTCTTCCTAGCCAGGTTCTTGGCTTGCATTACACCAAGGATGACCTATTCCTCTCCATCCACCTCTATGCTGATGGTGCCCAATATCTGCAGCCAGCACCTCTTCCGCAAGCTGCACTTGCATATACAGCCCGTCGATCTATCACAGATGCCTTTTTCCCACTGGTTCTGGTTCAGTTTCCTCCTAGGATGGCTACAAAACCCTCTGGTCACTCTCCTCTTCCAAATAAGTGTTCAAGCTGTAATCACAGTGGTCTACAGCCAATTATTTCCCTGCCCTTTAGACGCAGGGTTAAATTTTTAATTTTTTTTTTCCAACAGGATCTCATGGCGGAGCTCTGGCTGAACTCAGAGATCTGCCCTCTGCCTTCCAAGTGGTGGAATTAAAGGTGTGCCCCACCACACTTAGCTCCATGGGTTAGTTTTTTGTTTTGTTGCTCTGTTTAACAGCCCTGGCTATCCTGGAACTCACTCCATAAGATCAGGCTAGCCTCAAACTCACAGAGATTCAACTGCATCTGCCTCCCGAGTGCTGGAATTAAAGGTGTGTCCCACCATGCCTACCTTCATGGGTTAGTTCTTAAAAATCTTTAAAGTGGGACTGAAGAGCTGGCTCAGTGGTTAAGAGCAGGAACTGCTCTTCTTAGAGATCCTGAGTTCAATTCCCAGCAACCACATGGTGGCTCACAACCATCTGTAATGGGATCGATGCTCTCTTCTGGTGTGCCTGAAGACAGCACAGAGTACTCATATACATTAAATAAATAAATAAATAAATATAAATAAATAAACTGATGAGAAGCCACTTAGGGAAGGGACAGGTGGTCAGATCTTCAAGACTGAATGGTGGGACATGTTTCTGTCCAGGGTGGCAAGAACTGACCTGCTCCTGCCCTGGTCATGAAGTGGAGGAAGCATTCTAGCATTCTGCTGGCCTTCTCTTGAGACTCTAGCAGATCAGTAGGGCTACCTGCATCCCTTGTTTGACTAAACTTGTCTAGAAACATCCTCACATCCACCCAAAGGGGCATCTGCCAGGTGACTCTAAATCCAGTCAAGTTGACAATGAAGATTCGCTAATGGGATACAAAAGGAAAGATTCCATTCTGTTGCAGGCTCATGACCATCTGTAATGGGATCTGATGCCATTTCTGCTTTATCTAAAGACAGCTAGTGTACTCATATAAATAAACAAAATAAATCTTGTTAATGTGACCGCAGACCTCTGCAACCTCTCCTACCTCCTTGCACTCACCGCCCCAGGAATGGGTCTTTATCTTCAGCACCAGTGCACACGCTGGCTTTTCCTGTCTCTCACTTCCACCTACCTTCTTTAAGTTCTCCACTTTTTCAGTATCGGGGTTTACTGTTCATGCTACACTGTATATAATGTTTCTTTCCACCCTCCTCTAGGGTAGAAACAGCCCCTGAGCTGGAACACACTTCTTGGATCTGCATCTATGGAACTCCTCTTACCTAGAGCTCAGTTTGGCCTATGTGAACCCCTCTGCTCCTCTAGGCTGTTTAGTCAGACTGGCAGAGACTGGCTGTCCCGTCAGTGTTCCCATAGCAACAGGAACAGCTCACTTTTCTCAGCCCTGCACACCACTCGAAGATCCAGCTTCCAGAGCTGTAAAGACAGCTTACAAGCCTGAGTTCAGACCACCAGCACTTAAAAAGCACTGTTGTGTTAACCCGGTGCTTCAGGACATAGAGGTAGGAAGATTCCTGGAGTTCATTGGCCAGCCATTTTAGCCAATCAATGAGCTCCAAGTCCAGTGAGCCATTTATCTAAAAAGAGACAGAGGACACTGGTGTCTTTCCCTCCATGCCCACACAGCATCCAGCCATGTCAACACCTCCTGAGCAGGACCCTTGGGGGGGGGTCTTCTATCACTCTTCTCCCATTATTTACCACACTTTAAAAAAATTATTTTCATCACTCAATAAACCATGAACTTCACAAAGGGCTATTTATCCTTACCAATTAGCAGTGATTGACAGGTACTAATAACTCAGAGAATGTTCAGTGGGTAAATGAGTCTGGGATGGGTGGGTGGGGGGACGTTCCCAGTACTATTCACTCTAGCTAACTATTCACTCAACTGCTAACATGTTGTGTTAGCAGTGGTGGCTGGCTGTTCTATGGTCTGCTGGAGTTAAGACACTTTATTAAAAAAAGATACAGAATTTGTCCCACGACTTCTGGCAAATAGTTGCCGGCGAGCTCGTATTGGTTCCATCGTGGTGGAGGCTGAATAATAACCGAACTCACCTGGACCACTCACCGCTCCCTGCTTCAGAATGAGAGCTGTACAAATAAGCTCTTGCATTAATGAGACTTTTTCTGCTAGACTGGCATGCCAGGCCTGGTGCCACCATAGCCAGATACCCCACTAGTGGACACAACCCAAGCAAGAGGGAGTGAGGAGGGTTATGGTATCTGAGCACGGGAGGGAAGGACACTGAACAAAGACTGTCAGGCCCTTTCTCTCAGTCTCTCCCCAGCCTCAGGTACTGACAGAGTGCATGGCCTCTCTTCTCCCTGACCTGTTTGTCCCTAAGACAGCTCTTTGCCTGGTATTGTTTTCCTATAAAATGAGCAGTGACTGGGGACCACAGGAGTTCAAAGACAGTCTGGTCTACACAGCAAGTCCAGGACCACACAGTGAGATCCAATCTTTAAAAAAAATATTGGTTCTGGTGAGGTCTTCACCTGTATTCCATACAGCTCCCCATGTCAACTCCACCCCAACCCAACTCACCCAACTGCCCATGGGGAACCTCAAGAGTCAACCGAGGACAGGGCACAGAAGCATCAAGGGGCAGACACAAACAACGTCCAACTGTGTTTTGTTTGTGAGGCCAAAGAGCCCTAGATCAGAGACTAGATTTTTCTTAGTTGTGTCCTTTCCTCGTTTCTAACATTCTGGGTACATAACCTTCATGTGTGTTGACATGCTGTGGTTCCAACTCTGTATGACAGTGCGGGTTACAGGACTCGTGTCCTTGCTGGAGCCATTGAAGGGAGCAAAGGTTTTAGGAACGCATAGCCAGGTTCCTTTCTCTTCGTTGGCAGATCAGTGCTGGCACTGGAGAACATGCTACTGACCCAGGACCTGAAGATGCCCGTACAGCAACCCAGCCCTGCAGTCCACGCTGCCGCCCTACTGGACAACACTGTTCATGACTGACCCCTCCTTTTTCACCAAGAACTCAGCCTAGGGCTCTCGCTTCTGCTGGATACAGAGAACCCTTAAAGATGGCCCCAGCTACCTGCTTAACTTCTGGTCAGACTCTAAACAGTCTGAATTTCCTCCCCAAACCAGAGCAAATGGTCTCAGGAACTATCTGGTGCTTTTTTGCTCCCAGGCTCTTAATGGAACCTGACAATGTCCTTAAAGAGCCGCTCTGCTCCAACAGTGAACGCTGTTTGCTGTAATTAAGTCTCTGCTTGCACACATTTCATTAACTTTTTCACAAGCTTTTTGTCATATTTACATTTCAGTATCAGTAAGTTCCAGAATTATACTCCACAGGTCCCCCGAATTTGGAGAACCTTCACACACCCATCTTAATCCCAAAGTCTGTGCTCGATGAGGTCTGGGTCATGACCAGTCCTGGCTCCGGCACCATACAATGGGTTTTGTACTTAGCAGTCCCAGACACAGATTTGATAAATGTTCACTGAATTTAGAAAATTCCTATAAAAAGCTTCCGTGGTGACACACATCCATGGCTCCTTCACCCACAAAGTGCTCGTAAAACCAAGGCCAAGCATCAGGGGCAACAGGACTTTGTTGAAGTGCAGGAGAGGAGGGCTAATTCCAGGTGAGCCTGCCTTAGACCTCCTCTGTCCATGGGGATTCCTAAAGTGCTATGTGAGAGAGTGGGCAGCAGCCTCAGATAGCTCTGCTTCCCAAAGAGAATGAAGAAGAAAGGCAAAAAGCCTCCAAGAGCGGTCAGCCCACACCAACCGCTCTCACCTCAGGCCACCTGGGGAAGGGGCTACAAAGCAGACAATCTTTATTCACAATCAGGGTGGCAAAGGGAAGACACCTCCAGCTCAGCCCAGAAGCAAAGCTACTGAGGGGAAAAGGTACCAGGCGGGGCTCAGCACTCATCCTCCCCTAGCAGGGCATATGGGTTCCGGGCCGCTAGGCAGGACCCAGGATCTGAAGTTGGGGTGTCCTCATCTCCTTCTCCCTCTTCATCTGCATCCCGGTCCTCCTCTCCTTCCTCCTCACAGGAGCTGCTCAGTTCCTCCTCCTCCTCCTCTTCCTCATCACCTGACGGCCCCACCTTGCCCTGTGACAGCACCAGCTCTGCCGTCTCTGCGTGAGACTCCCAGGTGCCTGAGGAACACAAACCAATGTGTGAGCAGAAGTACGGGGGCAGAGGTCCCTTCTTCAAGCGCCACACACTCCTCACACGATCGTCTATCTGCAGAGCTGACGAGCTTTGTGTGTTCTCAAGTCACCACAGCCACCTTGCTGAAGCCACTGTCACTCAACAGCAGATCAGAAAACTATCACCAGAACTGCCCAGTGACCCTGTCTGGCCTTGAGGTCCACCCCGAGGCTGGCCCCTCAGCAGGGACTGTGGAGGACATGGGCTCTCACCTCTCTGTTCGCTGTAGCCAGGAGGGTGGAAACACAGGCTGAGGCGGCCATCCACCGCCAGGCGAAGGAGGCTGTTGGCTGCTCTGTACACATCGTTTCGAGCTGCCTTGGCTGTTTTATAACCACGTTTCTCTGCCCAAGCTAAACGGAGAAACAGTAACAGTAAGGGACGCCCGGGAACCAGGTTCCAGTCCCATCAGCCCCACACCCAGTCTTTGCAGTGTTCCACACAGTCCAGGCAAGACTTCTTGATGGTGGCAGAGTAAAGAAACTTAAGGGCAAGCAGACAACTCCTTCCTTGAGGCCAGAATCTGAGTGGGGAGGACAAGGTAGGCAAGAGACAAAAGGGAGAGGCCATGAAGCCCACCTTCGCAGATGTCCCAGGCACACCAGGGGTGCTCAGCTGAAGGGTCCTCTGCCTCTGGGTGGCGCAGGTGCAGCAGGGCCTGCACAGGGATTCTGGAAGCCAGGTAGCCCACGGAAGTGTAGGGCTCCTGGATCTGCGCAATAGGGTAGATTCCAGCCAGGACCTGTGGAAACAGCACTCAGCACCTTGCGCAGGTCCTCCTTCTCTTCCCCACCCCGCTCCAGCTCCCTCTACTACATACCTGCAGCTGCCTGGGCAGCAGAGAGGGGAAGATAAGGCCCGGACAGTCACAGAGCTTCACAGAGGGGGTGAGAAAGTAGGTCTGAAAATAGCGGGTGTGGCCTGGCGTTCTAGAGACACTCACCACCTTCCGCCCCACCAGCCCGTTGATCAGCGAGGACTTCCCCACGTTGGGGAAACCTAGGAAGGCAATGCAAGGGACGTGGGACAGCTCTTACTCTGGGCCAGGGGAGCTGAGCAGTGGTTGGGACTGTCAGGAGAATGGCAGACAAGGTAAAGAAGCACCACAGTCAAAACCAGACACGCTCTGGTCCCCTGCCTACAGCTGTGCCCCCGGCCATTCCCTGGCCTTTTCAAGGTCAGTTCCTCATGTTACAGGACAGGAACCAAACCCATACTGGCCACAATCTAAGTACAACTGCACCTTGTAATAACCATCACTGACCGCCCAAGAAGATGCCTGCTCTCCTGGCTATGCCCTCTCTCATGGCTATGCCCTCCCCCATGGCTATGCCCTCCCCCATGGCTATGCCCTCCCCCCATGGCTATGCCCTCCCCCATGGCTATGCCCTCCCCCATGGCTATGCCCTCCCCCCCATGGCTATGCCCTTTCCCATGGCTATGCCCTCCCCCATGGCTATGCCCTCCCCCATGGCTATGCCCTCCCCCATGGCTATGCCCTCTCCATGGCTATGCCCTCCCCATGGCTATGCCACCTCCTTTCTGCCTGAGTGCAGGACCTGCACAGACCTCCCCGCATCCACTACTCAGGCCCTCAGAGCCTCAACTACTAATGTATGCACAGAGCACACTGCTGCCTCACATCTCCTTGACCTGACACGCATCCTTGGAGCTCACTTACCCTTCATCCCAGTAAGGTCACCCTGACCCCAGGATGGTAACACTACAGTGGCTTAAATGAGAGTGGCCCCCAGAGGCTCATGTATTTGAATGCTTGGTCCCTAGCTGGTGGGGACGTTTTGGAGTGGACTAGGACAATACAGTTCCTCATGTTGTGGTGAACACCGCCCCCATAAGATCACTCTATTGCTACTGTTAGGAATCGTACTGTAATATCTGACACGCAGGATATCTGATGTGCAACCCCTGTGGCCTTGTTGGAGGAGGTATGTTACTAGGGGTGGGCTTTGAGGACTCAAAATTCCACATTAGACCCAACCTGTGTATCTCTGTATCTCCTGTCTGTCTGTCTGTCCACCCATCCAGCCCTCCGTCTTACTATGCCTGTTGCCATGCTCCCTGCTATTATGACCGTGGGTCACAGGCCGCCTCAGTCATGGTGTCTCTACAGCAACAGGACAGTAAGCTGGATGCTATGCAGCACTCAGCACACCCACGGCTCTCTGATCCACCTGCAGGTCCAGGATCCAGCGCTCGGCAAGTCCCACACACTGCCCTTCAACTCCTGGTCCTGGCTTTCCTGCAGCTCCGTCACCTGACAGAAGCCCAGCCCTGTGGCATGCAGCTCCGTCCACACAGCACTTGAGAGAAGATGGACCCAGCTGGCCAGACCCTTCCCAGCACACCAGGGGTGGCAGAGGAGACAGCTCTGTCCTCTGAGTAAAACTCCTACCCAGTGTGATGACACGTAGATGTAATCCCAGCACTTCAAAGGCTGAGGCAGAAGGATAGCTCAGAGTTTGAGGACAGCCTAAACTGTACAGTGAGACTGTTTCAGAAACAACAGAAACCTCACATAAAACAAAAACAAGCCCACAACCCTAAAGACTCAGCTATGTGTGTCACCATCTCCTGAGTTCACCTTGTGACTGTATACTTAAGAGTTTATTTATTTTATATTACATGTATTAGTGTTTTTGCCTGCGTATGTCTGTGTGAGGTCAGATCTCCTGGAATTGAAGTTACATGGAATTGAACCATTGTCCTCCAGAAGAGAGGCCAGTGTCTTAATCCCTGAGCCATCTCTCCATCCCGAGACTGAACACTTGAACACAGACAAAAATATACACAGCTATGGAGATCCTAGCGCACTGGGCTAGACGCGAGCACAGCACTGTCCTTGGAGGCGTCGGCCAGCGCCTACTGCAGAGCCTCATCCTGACTGGCGAGTGTCCCTCCTGCTCCCCGGTCTCAAGACCCTCATGGGCATTCAGGGTAAGCCAGTGCCACCCTGCAGCCTCTGCACTCCACCCAGCTGGGGCCACGGGGAGGATGCTGCTTCTGGTGTCTTCTCTGGGGTGGCCTCTCCTCCAGCTCCCGGCAGCTGTCAGCCCTGCTTCACAGACGTGAGATCTGAGGCACTGTGTTCACTTCACATCCAGACTCTTCTCGGTTCCCATTCTTCTCCTCTGCCCAGACTAACTGCTGCTCTGCCTCAGCCCGGGGCTTTCTCCTCACCTTCCTTCTGCTGTCTCGTGCATTAAATATTCTGCATATTCCCCGGTGGCTCCTTAAACTGAAATCCCTACAGCATCCCAAGCCCCAGTTCTCCTCTCTCTCCTAAGTCCAGACCCCTCAGCCACAGCCTCTGAGCTTCTCCTCGTGGGACAGCTACCACAGCCCCCGAGCTCTCTCCTCTCCGCTCTCCGGCCCTCAACACTGGCTCCTCTCCCTCTTTCTCTACTCAGGAGTCCCAGCTGCACAGGCTTTTAAACAAACAAACAAACAACCTTCGTTGCTCTTTGCTTTCTCAGGTGCCAAGTGTAGCCACCAGCGCGGCCATTTTCCCCACCTTCAGGTCATGTTTCTGTCCCAGCACCCGACACCTCCATCACCTCCCTCTGAGCGACTCTTGCGGGGGGAGCGGGGGTGCTGGTATTTCTTTATTCCTTTTTGAGATGGGTCACAACCTGTAGCCTAGGCTGGCCTGGAATTCACCACAGTTCAGGCTGCCCTCAAACTCTCATAATCCTTGGCCTCCCAAACTCTGGGAATACAGGGTGAGCACCACACCCAGCTCCTCTCAGCAGCTCTCGGCTGTCCTCTGGACTCTCGTCCTCCTTCTTGTCCATCACCCACCATTCACTCCACTCAGTGAAGAACAAACTTCTCAATGAAACCAGATCCTGCCGTTCCACCACTGGCCTGTAATGTAACTAGACCTAAGATCCACACTGCCAGGCCAGAGAGATGTCTCAGGGTTGAGAGAAGTTACAGCCCTTGCAGGACCCACACAGTGGCTTCCAACAGTTCACAACCCCAGCGTTAGGTGATCCACTGCCCTCTGCAGGAACCAGACACATACATATATGCAGGCAAAACATCAAAACACAGAGAAAAAAATCTAAAACAAAATAAAAGTCCACCAATATCTAAGATATTAATTACCCAGGTCTCTTCTCATCTCTTGTACCCAAAGTGAGGAAAGGCCTTAGACCTTGTCTCACAGTCTCTCTGCACTGCAGTGGGCGGGGTCCTCAGCCTTCCTCACGCTCACACTGCAGTGACCCCCAGCATACAGTTATTTCATTGCTACTATGCAAATGTAGTTTTGCTGCTGTGATGTAATGTAACTGTAATGTAAGCCCCTAATGTAAAATGTTACATGACCCCTGTGAAAGGTCATTCGACCTCTAAAGGGGTGGTGACCCACAGGGTGAGAACTGCCGCTCTACTGGAGCTGAGCAATGCTATTTTCCTTCTAGAGACAGGGTCTCTTTGTCCAATGTAGACTGTTCTAACCTTCAACTCACAGAGATATGCCTGCCTCTGCCTCCAAGGACTGGGACTGAAGGTGAGCACCACCACGCTGAGCTTGTGACACAGTTCTTAACCAGGAGACCATACTGACCGCACTGAAAAGGGATCCAACCCAGAGGGAGCTGACACGTGCTGCTCTCCTGTTGAGCCTTAAGGACTCCTGTACTAGAAACCAGTATCCACAACTGAAAAGTGAGTATCTGAATCTATGGGCCACTGAGAGCACCAGGCACTGTGAAAATGTAGCAGCAATCACTGTCGTCGTCGGCTATCACCAGGCACGGTGAGGCTCAGCAGGCCGTGCTCACCTCCATCTTTGAACTGTGCATTCTCCAGTGACTCAACAGTTCAAGGACTTGCTTGCATTGACACAGCCAACAAGAGACAGAACTTAGCTGCACTGCAGTAGGCACCTTCCTCTGCTCCCCCAGGACCTCAACAAAGGCTGTTCTTTGAAGAACCTAAACCCAGACAGGCCTAGCTCCCTCCTCTACAAATAATGAAGTCACAGAGCCTAAGGAGGCCACTATGGCAGGCCGCTCAGTCCTCACCTACACAGCCGATGGTCACCACCCCGTCCTTGTAGCGCTCTCGGGAGGGGCCCGTGGGCTCCATCGCTGAGTCAGTCTGCTGCTCTACCAGTACTGCTGGCCCATCTTCCTCCTCCTCTTCCTCACCGGAGACATTACCCCAGGACGCCCCGGCCACGTCCCTAGCAATCTTCTCACGCCAGCTGCTCAAGTCCACTGTTTGAAGAAGAAAAGAGAGGTGGTTTCCCTCATCCCCAGGCCACTATAACACACAGCTGATGTCACCAGCATGCCAAGAGTCACAGAGTGGCAATGTGTACTGGGGCAGACCAGAGTTTCCCCCAGCCTTCACAGGACCCCACTCTGGAGTCACAGACTCTCTCCATCAGAGCATCTAAGACAACTCAGGACATCAGATCACGGAGGCCCCTGCCCACTCCCGCCTCTCTGCTTCTTGCCAGCAGGGGGCGCCTTACTCTACAACTTCACATACCTTTTCCCATAGTGATGACTTCACAGGCTTTCAGCAACTGCTCTGGCCCCAGTGCCCGAGTCCATCCTCTCCCCCGTCTCCGATTCTTCTTCAAGACTGAGGTGAAAGAGTGAGGTGAGAGAGTGAGGGTCTGCCTCCTCTCTCCTGCTGCCCTCAGGCCCAAATCAGATTCTCTTATCTCCCCTCTCAACCCCTGTTCACCTCCTCCCTGCCCCACAACACCCTCTCCGCAGCTCACTCACCACTACCAGGCTCCTGTGGGGTCCTTGTGTCCCGGGGAAAGAGGTGAACAGGATGATGTGGAGCTGGGGGTAGTGTTGCTGGAAGTAATGCTTCCAGGCCACCACGAGAGCAGGTGGGGCCAGGTCCACCTTGTTCAAGACCAGCACCAGGGCCAGCCCGAGCTCTCCAGTGACATACTCGTAAAGTGCTGGTGGGAAGTTCACAACCTGTGACGGAATTGTAAGAGGACAGAGTGACAAGAAGCAAGCCCAGAGTTTGCTGACCCCAGCTCTGTCACCAGGCACAACTCTGGCTGAAGTAGATTCTGTGGTGAAAATGGTAACCTGGCCACACCGAGCAGGGAAGGCAAAGCAGGTGTTAGAAATAACCTGGACAAGTCTCAGGGAGCTTCCTGCAGGTCACGATGAGAGAGATGAACGGGAAGTATGACAATACCTAGCACACTGAGGTGACGACAGTCAGGAGCAGGAATGGGGACTGGGTGACAAGTAACACCTGCTCTATGTGCACGTCACCATGTAAGCGTATGCACACGCATAGCTGCATGCAGGAGAGCACATGCGGGTGGACATATCTGCGTTAAGTGTGTATGACTGTGAAGGTCATATGTGCGTGACGGTGCCCAGAAACGTGCACCTGTGTGTGCACATTCATCGAGGGTCCCCAACCTAAATGTCCCCCAGACCTCCCTTTCTCCACTGGAAGGCAGTGAAGTCAGGAGGCCAGGATTCACAGGGCTGTCCAGCAGCACTCTCCAAACCTCACCCACTAACCTAGCATCCAGGAGGGGGTTTGTGTTGATCATGTGGCGCTACGAGAGTGACAGACAAAAGGAAGGCAGCTTTGGGCTGGGCCCAAGAAGCCCCCAGTTGACTCAGAACTCCCTGGAGCTCTGTACTGGGACTTTCTACTGGTCTAGCTCTGGTAGGAGGGGAAACAGGGTGAGCTGGTCAGCGGGGGAGCAGCAGGCTAGGATCAGAGGTGAGTAAAATGCTCAACTCCTCAGGCTGGGGTGCAGCTCAGTGGTAAAAGCTCAGGCCTAGTACATGCAAGATGCAGGCCCAGGGCTGCATCCTCAGCAGAGCAGAGCAACATAAAAGGAAAAGGAAAAAACAAATGAGTTCCTGACTTTAGCAGGAGATGTAAAAAGAAGAAAGAAAGCCAGCCATAATCCCAGCACCAGGAAAAGATGGTAGGAGAATTCCCTGGGTTACTTGATGAGTGAGATATCCCATCCCACAATACAAGGTGCTATCGCCTGAGGAACATCCAAGGTTGACCTCTGTGGCTTCCCAATTCCAAGCATACATCCTACAAGTGGAATGGCGAGCACCTGCAAATCAGGGCCTTTCTCACACATCCACCAAAAAATTCAAAAAGATCTCTCTGTCTTCCGATGCCCGTCTTTGGATACTCTCGTACTAGAATCTCCACCTTCCCCCTTGCAAACCTTTCAGAGTCCTCACCGGATGTCGGATGTCAGTAATGAGCAAGACGATGTCAGACATCTCTAAGACCCGCCACAGCTGCCTCCATGTCTGAAAAGACCAGAAGAGAGACTGTCTTCAGTCCTTCTGCTGCCTGAACCACAACACTAAGATCACACAGTGTGTAGACTCCGGTCAACAAGCCGCCACCATCAATCACCTCCAGATTGTGCTCAAAGTAGCTGAGTTTCTCCGACGTGTATGCCCCATGTATCTTCCCAAGGTATTCCTGAAAGCTCCGCTCCTCTTGGCTCATTAGTTGTTCCTTGGACATCTCATAGCTCCAAGGAGGCCGCCGGGGAAAGTCCAGGACTGGGAAACGAGGAGAAAGACCGAACGAGCATGAGGACTTTTTTGGACCCCTCCTCCTCTCTCGGCCAGCTAGTTCCCCAAGCTGGTGGCAAACCGAGTAGCCCTCACTCACCTGAGCCAGGCTGATACACTTCCCGGATATCCAACTCCAGAACTTCAGCATTGACCGGCTGCAACACTTGCTCTCTGGCGGCTCTCTTTCTCCTCTCCACCTCCTCCGGCTGTCCCGTTCAAAATGCAGCCGGTATCTAAGGGAAGAGGGACCACACATCTAGTGGAGTCCTGTGACAATCTCCTCTTCTGACCAGAAAACTTTGCAAAGCTTCCTCTCCTGGTTGTTCAGGTCTCCTCTTGACAAACTCTTGACAGCCCTCTTTGGAAGGCAAGATTGTGGCCCGGCCTGGGAGAACCACCTTGGTTTCCGGCCTGACTAGCTCCACTTTCAAGCCTTCATCAGAAGCTTTCCCTAAGGGTGAGGGCGGGCGGGGAAACACGGGCAGCGCCCTTCTCCTTGGCTCACCGGTTGGGGTCGTAGCCTCTGGGCCCCAGGCCCTGGGAAGGTTGCTGGTTGAGCCTGCGGATGTGATGGGTCACGGATTCCCCTCCGACGTGTCGGTCTGCTCCTCCCGCCGCTCCCGGCTCCCGCTGCGGCTGTTGGAACTGGAGCGAAGCCCATCTTGGAGCCCTGAGGGGAGGGGCCGGTGACGCCGGTGTAGACCGGTTCTTAGGGTACCTCAAGCCCCCCGAGCCGGCAGGACAAGCTCTTCTTCAGCCGCCCCAACTTCTCCGGAGGCTCCATCCTCCCAACCGCGCGCCCCAATCAATCCCCTCCCGGATGGGCCTGGAGGTCGTCACAGCGCCCCGTAGCAGCAGCAGCAACAGCAGCATCAGCAGCAGGGTTTCCCATCCCCCACCCTCCACCCCCTAGTCCCGCCGCTGCGGGAAACCCCCACCGTGGCAGCCCACGCGGGACCGCGAGAGCCCACCCACCCACCCCCGCCCGCGGTGCGGCGGCACAGCCCTCCTCCAGAGCTGCGCAGCGGCCCCGCCCCCTCCCTGACCTCGCTTCCGCTCCCGCTTGTCCTGCAGCTGCTTCTTCTTCTGCTTCACGCTGAAGGGCTTCTTCCTCGGCATGGCCCCGGCGCCCCGGACCGCCCTCCGCCGAGCTCCCCGCCGCCGCAACTGACTCCCCCGGGCAGCCCCCGCCGGCGGCCCGGGGCCCTGGGGAGGCGGGGCCGCGGTGACGTCAGCGGCGGGCGGCGGGGAGCGGGACGGCGGGGATGCAAGCGGCACGTGAGAGCCGGCGGCTCCGGGATGCACGGTGCGGCGAGCGGGAGGCGCGCGTGGGAGGCCCGGACCGACTCCGTCACGGGCTCTACCAAGTGGCAGCCGCGGGAGGGGGGACGCGTGTCACCGCCGCCCTGCGCTCCCGGGAGCTGCCACTCACCTGGCGGGGGCCGGGCGAGGGGGCGAGGACACGCCCCACCGCGCGGCAGCCAGCGGGGATGGCCCCAGGCGGGGGAGCCGAAGCTGCGCGGCTGCGCTGGCTGCTCCGTGGGCTGGCCTGCGGCGATCGGACTCCGTAAGGAGGATGCCGAGGAGGGCAGGCTCACAGGCCACGCGTGCGAGCGCGGGTGAGGAGAAAAAGCGAGCGGGACAAGGACTTTTGGAGAGAGGTCAGCAGGGAGTTGTGGCTGTAGGCGTTGCCATGGTAACTGGGGGGGACCGGATGTGGCGATCTTAGGCTGCGACAGGCCTCTCGCGTGCCGCCCGAGGCCCGAAGCCTGACCAGTGTCTCGCTGCAATGCGGTGGTGCTTTTCCACGTGGGAAGGAACTGCACAAGGGGGGAGCATTCCTCCCCCACGCGCGGCGGAGTGAGCGAGGCAACTTGTAGGAGCGAACTGCCGCAGCCCGTCCACGGCCTCCCGGAAGTGGCATGGCGGGAGCCTCGGTCACCCCGCCCACCCGGAAGCGGAAGGAAAGCTAGTGTGGCCCTTCCTCACTGCCCTCCAAATCCAGCTGCAGCCATTGCCGCAGCCGCTATGCCGAAACGAAAGAAGCAGGACCAGCAGCAGCCGCCGCAGCATCTCTCCTTGTCCGAGCGGGACGAGCCTGGAGACGAGGAGGATGAGCGCCCCATGGGTAAGGGGCAGGGCGTGCACACGCCTGTCAGCGGGCCAGGGGCTAGGCGAGGCGAGAATGAAGTGCGGGGGAGGAGGCGCCAACGGAAGGAGGAAGGGCGCACGCGTGGAGGTGGGGTGGGGCGTGGGTGGGGGAGGCCTGCTGGTAGAACCTGGGTTGAGGGCTTCGCTTGCTTGAACCCTCAACCTCAGTCTGGCTCCTAATCCTTTCTGGAGAAGGCAGGAGAGGTGGCGGCTAAACGTCTGGCTTGCGCAACCGCAGAATGGCGGGGGAGAGGGGCGGCAGCGATATTACAGATTGTGATGACCAGGAAGACAATTTGTGACCACACTTCCACTGGTTAGGTCAAAGTGCAGCCTTCTGTGAACTACTCCCCGAGGGAAGGAGAGGAGAAAAAAACTATGATGGGCCAACAGTTAAGGTGAGGGATTGGGGTATGTGGAAATCACTGGGCATGTTGTGGATGCAGCACTGTTGAGGAAAGAGCTGTTAGAGACCTCTGTTACCCTCTGATGGAATCTCAAACAACTCTGCAGAGGGACGGGCAGATGGACGGGGTGAGAGCTTGCAGCACTGCTGAGTGGATATATGACTTTACTGGTTAAAAACTGAGTGTTAAAGACCACGTAAGAACGAGGAGGTGATCAGTCCTTTGCACCGTTCTGATGACCGTGTTTTTACGTCTGCTCTTAGGACCACCCAGCCTTCTGGGCCCTCCCCCCATGGCTAATGGAAAGCCTGGTGATCCCAAGTCAGGTGAGGAGAAATTGGGCCCTGATTCGTGTTTTAAGCCCTGGAGAAGGGATGGAGGAAAACCAAAGACTTTTAGAACAAAAGTCCAGGGATTGTGTACCGTTTGGAAACATGGTGTTGTCAAAATGTTACTTTCCTTCCAGATTAACTCCTAGGTCTATCTTTCTTTTGTGTGTGTGTGTGTGTGTGTGTGTGTGTGTGTGTGTGTGTGTAGAAGTAAACATTCTCCATTATAGCCCCTCTAAATGGGACACTACCGAGACCAAATCGAGAGGGCATAGCAAAATTTGGTGAAAAGCTGAAGTAGCTATGACATTGTAGTTTTCACAGAATATCAACATAAGTCTTAATACTTGAGACCAGCTACCCTGGGCTACATGAGTCCCTGTCTAAGTGGAATCAGAGGGCTGTAGATCTATAAACACAGAATTCTGTGTAAAGATGAAATCAAAGACATGTTTCTGTCAGTAGGCAGTATTGTCGCAGTTGGACATTTTTTGGTGTAAAGATTTGAACTTTGACTTTGTTGTAGTCATACCAAATAAAAACATCAGTTCTAAGCAGACTGTAAAATAAACATTCTTACAAAAAGTAACTGTGCTTCGTGGTCTTAGAGTAGGTAAGAGTTTGTAAACAATAGGCAGACCAGGCATAGTGGCAGCAGGAAAGCTAAGAGTTCAGTGTTAGCCTGGCCTCTGTAAGACACTGTCTCTAGCCGGGCAGTGGTGGCGCACACCTTTAATCCCAGCACTTGGGAGGCAGAGGCAGGTGGATTTCTGAGTTCGAGACCAGCCTGGTCTACAGAGTGAGTTCCAGGACAGCCCGGGCTACACAGAGAAACCCTGTCTCAAAAAAAACAAAAATAAAAAAAGACACTATCTCTAAATGTAAAACTAAAAAAAGGAGGAGGAGGGGGAAGGAAAAGGGGGGGAGAAGGGGAGGATCGGTACTGTGGGAGGTGGCCCTATTAATAAAGTACTGATTTCAGATCTTAACAACCATATTAAAAAAAAAAAAACCTGAGCCCCACAGTGATGATAAGGCAGAGGTAGACAGACAGACTCTAGGGCTTGCTGGCTGGCAAGTATAGCTGAATCAGAACGTCCCAGGTTCGGTGAGAACATCAGTTCTGTCCCCGGTGGATCTGCACGTATAATACACACACACACATACACTAATCATAAAGGACGTATTTATAAATGAACTACATCAAGTAACACAGATTTGTATTAGTCAGATAACACTACTGACTAAATAGACATGGAACCATATAACTACTGTATATAGTGTGGAGCTCTGTTAGAAAACTAAAAATAGGTCAAGCATGGTAGGTAGCATATGTCTACAATTTTGAAGGGTGAGGCAGGATAATTGTGTTACAAGGCTAGCATGGGCTACATACATAGAGACCCTATTTAAGAAAGTAAATAAGTACAGTTCCACTTCTGGGTTTATATTTACAAGAATTGAAAGCACAGTCTTTGGGGATTTGAGTTTTTGTTTGTTTGGGTTTGTTGGGTTGGGTTTTGTTTATTTTATTTATTTATTTATTTATTTATTTGCTTGCTTGCAATGGGGTCTAACTGTGTAGCCTTAGCTGTTTGGAACTCACTACACAGACCAGACCAGACTTGAATGCAGAGAGAATCTGCCTGCCTCTGCTTCCCAACTTCTTGGATTAAAGTCAGCCACCACCAGGCTTGTCTTTTTGGTTTTTATGTTTTTTTTGTTTGTTTGTTTGTTTAAAGATAGTTGTTATGTAGCCCAGGCTGCCATCAAGGTAAAAAAATACATGCATACAGTGGAATACTGTTGTGAAGAAGGAAGAGAATGCTGTTGGTGCAGCAGGGTGGGTGAACCTGAGCACACTATATTAAGGTAGTGGGCACATAAAGATAAACACATGAGCTATCTGAAGTGAGACTCAGAAACAGTTAGAATGTGGGTTACAGGTCTGTAGGAGATGTAAGGAAAGGGGTTGGTTAAAGGTTTCTGTTTTGGTCTGGGGTTCTGGGATTCTGTTTCCCAACAGATGAACTTACTTACAGAATTGAACCATATACTCAGTAGTTGAGGTGAGTCAGGCTGACAAGACGGTTCTGCAGGTGAAAGTGCTTGCCACCAAGCCTGACAGTCTGACTCTGATCCTTGTAGTACAGGAACCAAATTCCACACGTTGTCTCTCTGTCACACAAGCAGCGTGATATCTGTGCACATATCCCCAACACACACAAATAAAATCTAAAATTTTAGAATCTATTTCTTCAGTCTAAAGAGATTGCTGTTAGAAAGAGCCTGAGGTTCATATTTAGCAGCACATGATCTAGCGGAACTAGGCAGCTCACAAGCCTAGTTCCAGCACCCTTTTTTGGCCTGCAGGGACACAAGACACACATGTGATGATGGGTGAGCATACATACATATTTTTGTTTCTCACACAACAAATCAAATGAGAAAGGCTGACCTTTCCAGAGCTGACCTTGGAAGCTGTAGAGCCACCTCTGAGGGGAGTGTGTAAGTTGATACACCACTCCGAAACTATGTTTAATAAGATTAAAATTGAATACACTATTCTTTCTGAGAAGTTCCTTTGCCACATGTAGTCTGAACAGAAACTTATACTACACATAGAAATGTTCCTAATATTGTTTATTGAGGCTGCACAGTTGATACCCACATGTCCATCAGTAGAGCACATAAGTCCCTGTAATAGGATGCTGCACATTAAAAAAAAAAAAAAAATCAACTACTGACCCAGACAACTTGACTCTCATGATTAACAGAAGAGCCCAGAGTTCAGAACCAGGCAGATCCACAACCTGTCGTGTTAGGGGTGGTGGCAACCTTCCGGGGGAGGAAAGGGCCTATAGATAGATGACTTCTTTTAAGGCTGAGTGTCTCAGTAATCAGGGTAGTCAGTTGCCTAGCATACAAAGGGTCCTAGGTTCAGTTCCCCACACCAGGGGCTAAAAAGAGCTAAGAAGGCATATCTTTGTTTCATTGGCAATGGAAACCCAGGAGAAGACATGATAGAAGACTGATTTGTGTACTTAAAATTGGTGTGTCAGAGTGTTTTGCTGTAGTAAGCAGGGGAGGGGCTTTTGTCAGGACCAAGCTGCTCAGCAGTCACCTCCCTGTCTTTCTCTCTGTAGCTTTCCACAGGGGTCCTCCAGGATCAAGGGGACCAATGATTCCACCACTGCTGAGTCTCCCACCTCCTCCCCGGGGTAGAGGCCACATTCGGGGAGGCCTTGGTCCTCGATCTAGCCCATACGGTCGTGGTTGGTGGGGTATCAACACTGAACCTCCTTTTCCTGGGCTGGGCCATGGGGGTCCCTCTAGGGAAAGCTTTTACAGAGAGCCAAGAAATCCACGAAGGCTCAAAAGCTGGTCTCTGGTCCAGAATACCTACCCACCTCCTAAGGACGGCCCCCAGATGATGGAAGGTAAGGCCCACCTTGTTGTGTCTGCCATGGCCTGTGTGCTATCAGGCCTGGGAAGTCTCCTTTGGGTTCTCACTGAGCAGCACTGAGAATTAATGCAGGGCCTTATCTGTGTTGAGGAGTCCTAGCACTGAACTACCAGGTTCTTTGCTGCCTTAAGAGGTACAAATAGCCCTGATCACTTTTCTCCCCTCAGAAAGACTTGTCTTTCCAAAATACTTGGTGGTCTGGGAGTCTTGCTCAGTGATTGAGCAAGGTGTGTATCGTGCCTGAGGCCCTGTGTTCTATCCCTAGCACCAAAAATAGAAAGAAAAAGCCAAAACACTTGTAAACAGAGTATGGTAGAAACCTTGGCTTTCTCTCTGCATTCTATTACGTTTTCTTTCTTAGGGATGGGGGAGGGGGCGGATGTCAGGAGGGAAGAATTGTGTTTGATTGGGGCCGGGTAGACAAGCTGACTTGTGGCAATCTTCCGTCTTGGCCATCTGAATGCTGGGACCACAGGTGTCAGCCACCTCACCCAGCTCTTAAGGTTTTAAGCTGCTGTTTTTCATAATTCACAGACAAGTCTGACCGCCCTATCTGCCGACACTTTTCTAAGAAGGGCCACTGTCGATATGAAGACCATTGTGCCTTCTACCATCCAGGCGTCAACGGACCTCCTCTGTGAGACTGTGCCTTCCCACCCAGGCTGGAAGGAGCCCTCTGACCTAGTGGCCATGCATTCTCTGTGGCTCCATTATAGCTACTTGAAGGCTCTTCTGTCACCTTCAGGCAGTGACAAGTCCACCCCCTTCATCATCTCTCCCATTTGGGGTCCAGAGCTGTGAGTGTCACTGGTGCACAGTGCACACTGTCTTCTGATCCAGACTGTAGAGACCTTCGGGACCCCATCTTGCTCCCTTCCACTGTCTCCTGGATCTTCTCTGCCAAGTGACTGCTCAACAGGAAACCTTTGGTGCTGTTTCTTGTGCATCTGTCCACCTGCCCCTCAGTATTGCCCTAAGTTCCCAAGAACCCTGGAGCAGTCTCTTCTCTAGCTGTTTTAAGTCCTTTGACGTAAAACCCCAGTGTTTGCAGCTGCCAGGAAGTGGACCAGGCTGTCTGGCCTTGAGGTCAAGTTTGAGTGACTGGTACAGACTTGCTCCCTGAACAGCCTCCACCTGCTCTTGGACGTCCTAGTTTCTGTCTGTAGCATGAGCCCTACGCTAAAGGCCTGTGGTCACTGTGCTTTGTGAAACTGTACACCCTTTGTAGCCTTCCTCGGTGTCCGTGGCGTTTCTTTGTGACTTCCCAACACTAGAGTAAGTTTTTCTGCCAAATCAAGTGAGGCTCTTGGTGCCCTCTAGAGTTCACCTACCTCCCAACGCAGGAGGTCGTGAGACTTCTTCAGACTGCCTCCCAGTTGTGCCCTCTGCTGGTGTCGGGTATTCTGGGTCTGACAGGCCAGTGATGTCTTGGAAAGCCTCAGGTGGGCCTCCCCACACGGCTCCCGCCTGGCACGTTTTAATTAGGCTGTGTCATTGTGAGGCCACCTGCCCTGTGATTTGACTTTGTGAATCTCCAGCTGTCTCTGGATGGAACCTGGACAGTACTGTCATCTCTGACCCTCTCTTACTTCCCTGGCACTGGGTGTTTTCTGTGAAAACGGCAGTGAACACGTTGGGTTGTGAACAGGCCCTAAGGAAGTGGTCAGGAGGTGTGTGTGCAAGAGGAGAGAGCTGTTGGAGAACGAAGGAGGATTTTTTTTTTCTTTTTAACTTTTTTTTATATTAGTAATAAACAGTGGAAACCGGTATTTCCTCTCATTTCTCTGTTCCAGTCTTCTCTGCGAGTGCAGGGGACCCTTGTCTGAGGCTGCTGGGGAGTCCATTCATGGCCTTAGTTCATCAGAAGCAAAAGTTACACTCTGGAAAGGGTTGCGGTGGGGAGAACAGATCAGGTGGGCACGGGCCTGAGGTCTGAAGGATGCACAGGAGGGGAGATTTATTTCCTATTTTGTGTTTATGACTATTTTGCCCCCCTCTATGTATGTGTACCATGTGTGCCTGCTAACCCTGGAGGTCAGAAGAGTGCATCAGAATCCCTGGGATTAAGGATACATGTTGTGAGCTACCATGTGGGTGCTGAGAATTGAACCTGGGTTCTCCATAAGAGCAACATGTGCTCTATACACTGAGCCATGTCTCCAGCTCCAGAAATGGAGATTTTCTAAAACAGCACAGGTAAGACAGTAGCATAGGCTTGAGTAGTGAAGTTGGAGAAGAGCCTTTGGAGCCAGAGAAAACTCTCGGGCTGGAGAGATGGCTCAGCGGTTAAGAGCACTGACTGCTCTTCCAGAAGTCCAGAGTTCAATTCCCAGCAACCACATGGTGGCTCACAACCATCTGTAATGGGATCCAATGTCCTGGTATGTCTCCAGACAGCGACAGTGTACTCACATATATAAAATAAATAAATAGATCTTAAAAAACAAACAAAAGCATCTGCTGTTGAAGAGAACCTGAGTTTGATACGGCAGTTTGCAGCTGCCCGTAACTCCAGTTCTTGGGAATTTGGCACCCTCTTTTGCCCTCTCGGAGCACCAGGCACATATCAGTAAGTACACATAAGCAAGCAAATATGTGAAAGTAATTTTTTTGAAGACTCAAATGACTGAGCTTGGAGGTATATCAACATCAGGACCCCAGGGGCAGAGGCACCAGCAAAAGAGAGAGAAGGAGCAGTCAACTAGAAAAAAGTATGTGGAGAAATGGAGGAGGAAAATTGACCACCTATGTCAGATACGCTAGGACATGACTTCTGATCTGTCAATCCTGGAAAATGAGTAGGGACAGAAGCATCATGGGAGCTAGGAATGTAGCTCAGTGGATAGGACATTTGCCTAGTATGTGTGAAGCTGCCTTTAGTTCCATTCTTGAACCATATAAATAAACCAGGCACATAAACACAGGCGTGTAATCTCAAAACTTGGGAGGGAGACAAGAAATGGGAAATTCAGTGTCATCTTTGGCCATTTAGAGGACTTGAGGCAAGACTGCACTACGTAAGGAAAAGAATAGCATGACTGAAGATAGGAGCTGACCGGGTTGTAGAAACGCCTCGTCCAAACTCCTATGCCTGTCATTCATTAGCGTTAAAAGCCGGCCATATCTTGATTGTGGTTTAAAAGGTATATGCTTCTTGGGAGGCAGAGTCAGGTAGACGGCCAGCCTGGTCTACAGAATGATTTCCAGGACAGCCAGAGCTACCCAGAGAAATCCTGTCTCAAAATGCCTCCCCCTCAAAAAAAAAAAAAAAAAAGGCATGATTGTCAAAACTTAATTGCTCATTGCTTGCTGTTTTATGTTTAATAGTAGATCAATTAAAAGCAAAATTATCACACATCCGCACCCAAAAATCTCCAGGTTCCACTGCACAATAGCTTCTGGTTGTTGGCGTGGAGTTCCTTGGTTGTATCTGTACACCTGGGTATTTAGTAACATGTCAATCAAGGGCCAGTAAGGTTACTTTTTCCTAAATCGACAGCTGTGGTGTCTTTAACTACAGTTTACAGTATGTAGTATTAGAAAAAAAAAAAAAAGGATTAGAAAGTAGTGGAGAGGGTTGGAGAGATGACTCAGCGGTTAAGAGCACTGACTGCTCTCTTCTAGAAGTCCTGAGTTCAATTCCCAGCAACCACATGGTGACTCACAACCATCTATAATGGGATCTGATGCTCTCTTCTGGTGTGTCTGAAGACAGCAACAGTGTACTCACATACATAAAGTAAATAAATCTTAAAAGAGAGAGAGAGAGAACAGAAAAAAAAAAAAAAGGGAGTGGAGAATGATTGAAAAGGTAGGTGTCCTGTTTTAAATAAAGTGGCCAATCAGGTGTAACAGTGCAGACCTGTAATCCTAGCTCTAGCAGAAGCAGGCGGAATTCTAGGAGTTTCAGGCCAGCCAAGGACGACACAGTGAACCTGGTTCAACAACAAAAAGATTCACAACAGGGTGCAGCGGCACACGCCTTAAAACTCAGCACTCCAGAGCCAAAGGCAAACCTCTCTGGGCTGGAGGCCAGCCTAGGCCACACAGCGAGTTCCAGACACCAGGTAGGGTGACACAATCAGATAAAAGATGTCTCAACTACTTCAGCCGACCTGGAAATTACCATGTCGTTCCTTGAGTGTCACCGCGTCGCAGCATCAGCTGCTCAGGCGTGGCGACCGTCATAACGCGCTGCCCACTCCAGACAAGTACGTGACGTCTCCAGCCACACCCCCAAGGCCGCGGTGCCGCCACGCCCCCTAGCTCCAGGCGTCTACGCACCAGACCCTCCGCGGCGGGGCGGGGCGGGCGGCGGGGGTTAAATGGAGAGCCCGCCTATTGGCGGCCCCACGCCGCCGGAAGCGGAAACAGCGCCGGGCGCCTCGGAAGGACTGGTAACTGTTGCCGCGATGCCGAAGGGTCCCAAGCAGCAGCGGCCCGAACCCGAGTGGATCGGGGACGGCGAGGGCACGAGCCCGGCGGGTGAGTGGGGAGGAGGCAGAAGCGGCGGGGCCGGCGGCGGCCTCCATGGAGCGTGGGTCCTGCGCATGTGCGCCGGGGCAGAGGCCGCGTGCCCCGGGGCCGTCCTAGAGCCCCGAGAGGCGGACGGCAATGGCATATGGCACCGAGGGAGGGACAGCAGGACAGGAGCTAGAATTGTTAACTTCTTTCCTACCGTGGCGAGCGAACATGCCTCGAATCGTGTGGGGCGCTGCTAACTGCACTTGGCTCCCAGAGAGAACAGCTCCTTCATGGACCCTAAAGCGAGATTCGGTCCCACTGGATTGCAGCAGGTCCTGGCTTTGTGTTAATGACTAGGGTCAGGGTTTACTTTAGTACTCGTGCGATGTGCTGTGAGCGTGGGATAAAGGGTACAAGAACTCTTGAGCCAAGAAGTCACGTCACTGGGGAGATAGACAGGAAAGATGACAGTATTTTCACAAGCATTTGGCTTGTTTTAGTTGAGCATCCTTTTTTAAGACAGTCTCTCGGCCAAGCCTTGGGAGCACACGCCTTTGATCCCAGCACCTGGAAGCAGAGGAAGGCGGATCTCTTGTGAGTTCGAGGCCTGCCTAGGCTACAAGGCGAGTTCCCTGACAGCCAGGGCTACACAGAGAAACCCTATGTCAAAGAAGAGGACAAGATCGCTCTACATAGCCCTAGCTGTCCTGGAACTGACTCCGTAGACCGTGCTACCCTCTAAAGCACAGAAATCTGCCTGCCTTTGCCTCCAAAGTTCTGGTATTAAAGGTGTGTGCCAGGATAGATTTAGGAACACCATTTACCAGGCCCTGGCAGTGACTTGTGTGAGAAGTGGCAAAGAAATAGTAAGGGAGTGAAGACTGAAGTATCGCTGTCAATCAAGTGCCAGGGCCAGAAGTAGAGACTGATTAGATAAAGGATAAAGACGGAAGGACGCCACTCTATTAATCAAAGTCCAGCTTAAAGAGTGGGTAGTGGACCATTAGTTGATAGTAGTGCTTGAGAAATATTTTTAATTCAAACTTCTTTTGTTTGGTTTTGGTTTTGGTTTTGGTTTGGTTTTTTGAGATGGGATCTCACTATGTAGCCTGACTAGTCTGGGACTCACTGTGTAGATCAAGCTGGCCTGGAACTCATAGAGATCCATGTGCCTCTGCCAATTGAATGATGGTATGCACTGACATTCCTAGTTGGGTAAAATAATTTAGTATTTTATGTGTATGGGTGCTTTGCCTTTGTACTGCATACGTGCAGTGCCTTTGGAAACCAGAAGAGGGCGTTGGATATCCTGGAACTGGAGTTACAGAGAGGATTGTTAGCTAGGAATGGAACCCAGGTCCTCTGGAAGAGCAGCCAGTGCTCTTTACTACTGAGCCATCTCTCCGGCCCTGAAAATAATGAAAAAAAGAGAGAGTAGTATTGGACTGTAAGGTGGAAAAGCATGCAGAGATGATTTTTTTTTTTTATGTGCATGAATGTTTTGCCTGCGTGTATATAACTGTACCATGTGCATGCCTTGTCAGAGGAGAGCATCTGATCCCCTGAAACTGGAGTTACAGATGGTTGTAAGCCACCATGTGAGTGCTTGGAATCAAGCCTGGGCCCTTTGAGAGAGCAGCAAGTGCTCTAAAGTGCTGAGCCATCTCTCCAGCCCTTGAGGGAGGCGCATGCCTTGGAGCAAGTGTGAACAGGAAGTCATTAGACAACTTTGTAGTCAGTTCTCTTTCCAACTTTATGTGACTCTGGGGATTGAACTTGGGTCTGGGCTTGTGCAACAAATGCCTTTACCTTCTGAGCCAACTATCCAGCCCACTGTGTCTTGAAGACTGAGTTTCTAAGAGGAAATGACAAGGACACATTGTTAATTGTCTCTGGTGAGAGAAAAGACTAGACAGAAAAACATAGATGAGTGTGGTTGGAGATAACAAAGTTCTACAGAGTGCTGACTGAGTTAGTTGTTTGTTTTTTAAGTGTTAAGTGATATCCAGACCAGATTGCTGGACCTCCTGAGTGTTCAGGATTTGCATGTATATAGTAAGTTGCCTAAGAGATGGGATGCAAGTCTAAGCATAAATACACTTTTGCTTCATATACACCTTATAAACACAGCCTAGAGGTTTTTCGTTTTATTTTTAATACAAGGTCTAATGTAGCCCAGACTGGCTTTGAACTCAGGTATAGCTAGGGATGGCCTCGAACATAAGTTCCTCTAGCCTGAGCCTTGAAGTGTTGACATTACAGACTTGAGCCATAATGCCCAGCTATAAAGTGGAGAATGGCCTTGAATTGGTCCTTGTAGACTCATCCTTGGCTGTTTATTTTGAGACAAAGTTTCATTAAACTGCCCAGGCAGAGTTCAGACTCACTTCTCCCTCAGCCTGTGTTCTCCAGACTACAAATATGGGTCAGGAGTGGTAACGTTCAGGACAGCTTCAGGGAAGTGCCAAGGGAGACTGGAAGAGGAACAGAGCAACAGGCCTTTAATTCCAGCCGTCGGGAGGCAGAGGCAAGTATATCTCTGGGTTCAAAGCCAGCCTGATCTACACAGTGAGCTGCACAGAGAAAACCAGTCCTGAATATGAGTCAGACCTGGTAGCTCAGACCTGTAATTCCAACTATGGGAGGCTAAAGCAGGAGGGATTACAAGTTCAAGGCCAGCCTGGACAACCTAGAGAGATCCCCTCAAAATGAAAGGTGACGATAAAGGACTGAGAGTGTGGTTCAGCTGTGACTGGCTGACTGGTGTGGGAGGCCCTGATCCAGCACCACACACAAATGAGAAGTGTGTGCTAGTTGTGCTAATTTTCATAAAGGTCCTGTAGAATGGTACGCAGGTGGTTTTTGTTTGTTTTTGGTTTTTTGGTGGTGGTAGTAGGATTTTTTGCTTTTTGTTTTGTTTGTTGTTGTTTTCCAAAGTAGATACTTCCAAGAGGACCCTAGTTCAATTCCTTTAGCGAAGTGCTGAATGTCTCTTTAGAACCCCTCTTCCTGCTGTTCTGCTGTCGCCCTCCTCTTGCCACCACTATAGAAACACTGTAACATTCTCTCCGAAGACTTTCCACCGTTGTCCTTCTTACCCCTGCTCCACTCTGAATGAATGCAAGACTTGAGGGTATAAAAGATCAGATCATATCAACAGACTTACTGTCCGATAACTAAAAGCCTCCTCTACAACCTGACCGTATCCCATCAGCCCTCAGTGTCTAAGCTGTAGCCACAGTGGGTGGCTGTTTGCAGGTGAAAGGGTTTTTTTCATAGCTGGTCTGTAGATAGCACTGTAGCACCACCTGTTCCTAACAGCTCCCTTTAGGCTTCACCAGATGCCACTTCCACAGGGACCATGCATGTCACTAGACTTGAGGCCAGCTTCTTCCCTCCCCACCAGATATGCCTTTTCTTCCCTTTGGTGAAGTTTGGGGCCCTTGCTCCGTAAAGATCTGCCTTCCTACACGCAGAATTTGTATCCCTAGTGCAGACATTTTCTGACACCTAGTGTCTGGTTAGTAAGCAGGTGTCTGTAGGGTCCAGAGAGATGGCTCAGTGATGTGAGCTCTTGCTATTCCTGCTCTCATGGTGGCTTATCGTAACTCCATTTAGGCAGGATGGCAGACACATAATACACAACAGGCAAAGCACTCTCACGCTTATATAATAAATACATGGTGTGTTTGGAGCCAGGTGGTGGTAGTACATGTCTGTGTTTGGGAGGCAGAGGCAGGCAGAGTTCTGAGTTCTAGGCCGTCCGGGCCTATGAAGTTAGTTCCAGGACAGCCAAAGCTACACAGCTCAAAATACCAAAAAAAAAAAAGAGTAGTGGGTATGTGGGTGAACAGATGGAAGAAGAAACACTTATTTCTGAAAGACCAATCAGTGGTGGTGAAGAATTGCTCTTCCTGGTAGAGCCAACTGGAGCTCTTCAGGAAGCTTGAAGCTCAGGCTGCCAGGCATTTGTAAGAAGCTAATGTTGTAATGTCTGTTTAACCTTCCAGACAAAGTAGTGAAGAAAGGCAAAAAGGACAAGAAGACCAAAAAGACGGTGAGTCCAGGAAGAGAAATGACCCTGGGTGTTCCCAGGCAGTGTAAATGGACATGTGAGACCTGAAGAGGGGACACCTTGCTAGGAGAAGGGGCTTGTGGGGGTGGGTGGTCCTGTCACTCTGGGTCATGGGCTTGTACTGTGGCACTAGGTATCAAAGAATTAACAAAGTTAAAAGTGTAAAGAGTTGAGCTGTGGTGTGTACCTTTAATCTCAGCATTCAAGCAGGAGGCAGAGGCAGGCATATCTGAGTTCTAGGTCAGCCAGAACTACACAGAGAGACCCTGTCTCAAAGGGGGGAAAAAATTAAAAAGAACAAATACTGTTTTCTTACAGTTCTGGAGACTGAGAAGTATCCGTGGGCTTACACACAGCTGGGCTGGGATAGGCACGCATATGTCGTCCTGTATTTGAAAGTGGAAGTCAGTAGTTCATGGGAGCTACTGCTATGAGCAGGAACCAGGCATGGAAAGTTAAAACAATAAATAAAATGGGTTCTGACACTTTTTTAAACGAGAGGAAATGCCCGTCTCAAAAGACCAAAAAAAAGAAGAGATGGGAAGGATGGCTGAGCGCAGCGGCTGACAGCCTCTAGGCCCTCACCTGGTCTTCCCCTTTACAGTTCTTTGAGGAGCTGGCGGTAGAGGACAAACAAGCTGGGGAAGAGGAAAAACTGCAGAAGGAGAAGGAACAGCAACAGCAGGTATCCCCGAAGGGCCGCAGATCCCCGGGGTCATGAGCCTCTCAGCCCTCGGAGCCCCTCTCAGCCCGGCTTCACCCTCGCTGTTGTTTCAGCAACAGAAGAAAAAGCGAGACACCAGGAAAGGCCGTCGGAAGAAGGATGTGGACGATGACGACGACAGTGATGAGAAAGCGCTCATGGAGCGTCTTAAGCAGCTGTCTGTGCCAGCCAGTGATGAGGAAGACGAGGGTAAGGGGACTGAGGGCAAGGGCAGCTGTGTCCGTGGTCGGCAGGGGCAAGCCCTCACACCTTGCAGGGCCTTGGGCTGGCCAGTGGAGGCCCCAGGAGTTTTCATGACCTCTCCCTCCCCCCTGTCATTTCAGTGCCTGCCCCAGTGCCCCGAGGAGGACGGAAGAAGGCCAAGGTGAGCTGTCTATCAGTAGGGAAGCAAAGACCCCAAAGGCAACCAGCGCCACCCCTGCTGATTTGTGTGGCCTTTTCCTGTAGGGTGGAAATGTTTTTGAAGCCCTGATTCAGGATGAGAGTGAGGAGGAAGAGGAGGAAGAGGAGCGTGTTCTCAAGCCCGCCAAGCCAGAGAAGAATCGCATCAATAAGGTGAGTGGTGGCTCTGCCACATTGCGCCCCCTCGTGGAAATACCACTTCCTGGCTCATAAACCACCTGTGCTAACTCTGTCCTGCTTGTGCCGTCAGACCTCATCTCTCAATAAAGTCTTCTGTCACTCGGTGCTATTCAGAGATGTAAACTCTGAGTGTAAACCGTTTGTCTGTGTCTCCTGTAGGCCGTGGCGGAGGAGCCTCCCGGGCTCAGGAGTAAAAAGGGAAAGGAGGAGAAATCAAAAGGAAAAGCCAAGGTGAGGGGGGAGCACTGCAGGGGGCGCTGACAGCTCCTCGGGGAGTCAGCCCTCCATCAAGCCTGTCTTCTCACTGCCCCAGAGTAAACCCGCTGCTGCAGACAGTGAAGGGGAAGATGAGGAGGACTCTAAAGAAAAGGAGCCTCCCCGGCAAGGGAAGGACAAGGACAAGAAGGTGACGGAGCAGGTGTGTGCACACTGCTGGGGAGGGGCAGGGGAAGGGAAGCTAGCTGCTGACCGCAGCAGGAGCCCCACACCCAGCATAGGGGGTCAAGAAGGGGATGTCTGAGCTTGGAGCCAGCCTGATTTACCTTCCAAGTTCTAGGACTAAGAGACCCTGTCTTAAAAAGTATGATGTAGTTTTAGCTTCAGGTCTCTGTGTGGTCTGTTTTACAAATCCTCGGAACTGTAACAATTTATCTCATGAGCCACATGAAGTCAGGTGTCAGGTCAAGTTTGGTCCGCACGCTGGAATCACTGTGCCAGATGGAAGCAGCAGGGCCTGGATGGAGCCCGTCCTGATGGAGTTGGTGCTGCTTGTGACCATGGCCTGGCACTGTGGTCTAGAACAACTGTAACCGTTCCCCAACACATCCAGCATTTCTAGTCTTAGAGCTTGCTGACCCTCAGGCTGCACACTGTGCCATTGTTTCGTTTGCTTTGGTTTGGTTTCTTGCATGTTAGTGACAGAAACTCAGTCGCTTCCCCTCGGTTACACTGTCTTGAAGTTACCTATCTCTTGTTTCACACCGGTGGTTTCTGATGGCAGATTGCTTAAGGGCCACATGCACACCAGTGCCTTGGGATGAGCCATCTTCAGATTGGGTGGAGAAGACAGCTTCCTGCCCTAGTGAGGTGCATGCCAGGAATCTGACTTTGGTAGTGGTGGTGGTTGTTGGTTGGTTGGGTTTTGGTTTGTTGTTTTGTTTTTGTTTTGGTGGTTTGGGTTTGGTTTTTCTTTTCTTTTTTTTTTTGGTTTGGTTTTTCTAGACAAGATTTCTCATCCCAGCACTTGGAAGTCAGAGGCATGTGGATCTTTGTTAGTTTGAAGCCAACCCAGTCTATAAAACAAATTCAAGGACAGCCAGGGCTGTTGCACAGAGGAGCATGGGGTCGAGGGTGGGAGACCCTGACTGACTGGGAAATCACTCTGGAGATTTCAGAAGTCCTTAGTCCTGTTCTTGCTGCTGCTTTTGTTTGGTCATTGCCACTTGTTCTCACAGGGTTCAGAGGAAGAGAAAGAAGAGAAGGAGGGAGAGTCGAAGGCAAATGATCCCTATGCCAACCTTAGCAAAAAGAAAAGAAAAAGCTAAAGAAACAGGTAAGCCTATGAGAAGAGCGTTAGGGGCTGCTCGAGGTGCAGTAGTTAAAAGACAGGAGGATTTACATCCTTCAGCCATGACAATGTGAAGCTACCATGTTGTGACATCCAATGTCCTTTCCCTCCTCCTCAGATGGATTATGAACGCCAGGTGGAGTCATTAAAAGCAGCTAATGCTGCAGAAAATGACTTCTCTGTGTCCCAGGCAGAGGTGTCTTCCCGCCAGGCAATGTTAGAAAATGCATCTGACATCAAGGTGAGATCTGAGGGCCCTTGCCCCACTTAGCAGTGCAGCAGAAGGCCTGTGAGGGATGAGTGACTAAAGAAAAGGTTCTGCCAGATGAGCAAAGCGACCGCAGAGCCAGTAGAAGCAGCAGGACCCATGCTGCAGGGCACAGGGAGAAAGGGCAGACTTCTCGCGTGTGTGTTTGTCCTGCACTCATCCATTCTGTTGGCTGCAGTTGGAAAAGTTCAGCATCTCCGCCCACGGCAAGGAGCTGTTCGTCAATGCTGACCTGTACATTGTGGCTGGCCGCCGCTACGGGCTGGTGGGACCCAACGGGTGAGAAGATGGGGCCGAGGGAAGCCCGGGGTTGTCCTGAGTGGCTGGGTTCTCACGGTTCTTGTTCTCCAGCAAAGGCAAAACCACACTTCTGAAGCACATTGCCAACCGTGCCCTGAGCATTCCCCCTAACATCGACGTGCTGCTGTGCGAGCAGGGTGAGGCTGGGGGCGGGAGAGCGGGAGGATAGCCAGGGAGCGGGCAGGTGGGACTGGCGCTGACATCCACCCCCTCCCCTCCTGCAGAGGTGGTGGCTGATGAGACACCACCGTGCAAGCTGTTCTTCGTGCAGACAAACCAAGCGACTGAGACTGCTGGAGGAGGAGAGACGGCTTCAGGGACGGCTGGAGCAGGGGGATGATACTGCTGCTGAGAAACTAAAAAGGTAGAGGGAGATGGCGCAGGGGACACAAGGTCGGCCTCGCGGGTCTGTGGGCCCTTGGATGTGTGTCCTCTTCTCCCTCCTCCCAGGTATATGAGGAACTGCGAGCTACTGGGGCACAGCTGCAGAGGCCAAGGCACGGCGGATCCTGGCTGGCTTGGGCTTCGACCCTTGAGATGCAGAATCGGCCCCACACAGAAGTTCTCTGGGGTTGGCGAATGCGTGTCTCCCTGGCCAGGTGGGCCCTGCCTCCCAGCTTCTGACTTCCCTCTCTTCCCACCCTTCCAAGGCCTGCGTAGTAAGCAGCTTTGAGGTCAATTTTTTTTTTTTTTTTAAGATTTATTTATGTATATGAGTAACAATTTAGACTGTCTTCAGACCCACCAGAAGAGAACATCAGATCCCATTATAAGATGGATGTGAGCCACCATGTGGTTGCTGGAAATTGAACTTAGGACCCCTGTGAAGAGCAATCAGTGCTCTTTACCACTGAGCCATCTCTCCAGCCGTCGAGGCCAGCTTTAAACCCCCTTGCCTGTGTGCACTGTGAGAACTTGGGTCATTCTCCGTTTCGACCCCTATCTGATAGACTTGCACCCCTGCCACCCAGAAGCCCTGGGTTTTGTTGAAGAGCACCTTCCGTTCCTAACTTCAACACCCCACTCCTTCAGGGCGCTGTTTTCAGGAACCAACGCTGCTGATGCTGGATGAGCCCACCAACCACCTGGACCTCAACGCTGTCACTGGCTCAAACAAGTGCGCTCACTGCCCGCCGTCGCCCATTCTGCCTCTTTTCCCTGTTCCCACCCCATTATCTACTTCTAGACTCATCTCCCGTCTTGGGACACTTCTCACATATACCCCCCTCTCTCCATTTGCAGCTACCTTTCAGGGCTGGAGGAAGACGTTTTGCTCATCGTCTCCCACGACCAGGCTTTCTGGATGAATGTTTGCACTGATATCATTCCACCTGGACACCCAGCGACTCCATTACTACAGGGCAATTACAGGTAAGCGTCCTCTGTCATGGGTTTACTACGGGGGCAATTACAGTAAGCACGCTCTGTCATGGGTTGGGGGGCGGGCCCCAAAAGGGGTGCAGCCTGAGTAGCCACCCCTTGCATGGTGACCGGCTCTCTCAAGACCTCCATGCATGGCTTCTCTGCCAACACGTCTGTCCCTGTTGCCCCCACCCCAGTGACCTTCAAGAAGATGTACCACGAGAAGCAGAAAGAACTGCTAAAGCAGTATGAGAAAAAGGAAAGAAGCTGAAGGAGCTGAAGGCGGGGGGAAAAGTCACCAAGCAAGCGGAAAGCAAAACAAAGGAAGTCCGACTCAAAAAACCCAGCGAAGGCCGGGGGAAAAAAAACCAGGATGGGGGAGTCTCAGGACCCCCCTGAGCTCCGGAAGGGCCCAAGGAGTACACCGTGCCTTCACCTTCCCAGACCCCCCCTCTCAGCCCCCCCTGTGCTGGGGCTGCACGGTGAGTGGGCAGCAGAGCCCGGGGGTGGTGCCCTACATTCGGGCCAAGGCTGTGGCCCTTTCCTGGAAAGCCAGGCATTTTAGGGTGACTAAGAAAATGAAAAATGGCTGGTTCTTCCTCAGGTGTGACGTTGGCTTGAGGGGCAGAAGCCACTCTTTAAGAACCTGGATTTTGGCATCGACATGGACCTCCCGAAGTGAGTTGGTTGGCCCTGGGTGGCGTGGGATGTGGACATGAGTCTCAGAACCGGGCCCATTCCCTGACCACTGGTCCCTCCTTCCGTCTGTATTGGGCCAATGGTGTGGGGAAGAGCACACTACGCGCTGCTAAACCGGGCAAGCTGACCCGGTGAGTCCTGAAGCGAACAGGAGAGGGGGGCCCGGGGTGGTCCCAGGGGACAGTGTGTCCTTATAGACTGATGAGATTCTTGTAGTGGAGGGCTTTGCACAGAGACAAAGCGCAGGCCTTTCTCATGTATGTCACAAACATCACTGTTTTCTGGCAGCAAGGAAGCCCTGAGTTTTCCCGGGGTTCCGCTCTGCACACTCAACCCCAAGCATAGGCTGGGGTTTGGTTTTGGTTTTAAGGATTATTTATTTTATGTATGAAAACTGTAGCTGTCTTCAGAACCCAGAAGAGGGCATCCGATTCCTTTTACAGATGTTTTGAGCCACCATGTGGTTGCTGGGATTGAACTCGACCTCTAGAAGAGCATCCAGTGCTCTTAACCGCTGACCATCTCCCACCCCCTAGGCTTGTGCTTTTGTTGTTTGGAATCTAAAGGGCGAACCCTTTTAAAACACGCGTACCTCATCTTGTTTACTCTGATAAGCCTCTAAATTACCCAAGTGCCTCAAATTTACTGTCCTCTTTCCTTTCTTACTTGGCCCTCTTAAGTAACTGAGAATTAAGGCCTGTCCACCTACCCAGCTTCATTCTCAGTCACGAAAGGGGAAGCTGTTGTCCTCCCTTTCCCTTCGAGTCCCCCCCTCCCCTTAAAATTTCCCCTCCCTCTTCAGAGTTTCCCTTCCCCGCCAAAAATCCCCCCCTTCAGAGTCCTCCCCCCCCCGTGCACTCATTTTCTCTTTTCTTGCACTTATTTACTCCCACCCAGCTTGATTGTTTGTTTCTCTCTGAAAAGCTCTGTATTTGGTTCTCTTTGAAAACTTTGAGATATGCCTAGTAGCACCCCCAAAACTCAGCACTGGGAGGCTGAGACAGGGGGATTGCTGTGAATTAAGGCCTGCCTGGGCTGCAGAGGGAGACTGTCCAAACAAAGAAAAAAAGAAGCTGGGCCTTGGTGCCTCTGCCTCCTGTCCTACTCTCACTCTTGCTTTCCTTGCAGCCCAAGGGGGGAGATGAGGAAAAACCCATCGGCTGGTAAGCGGCCTTGGGAACGGAGGCGTGGAGGTCAGACAGGAAGCAGGACTCCTGACTGACCACCTCCCCTGCTTCTTGGGCAAAATCGGCTTCTTTAACCAGCAGTACGCAGAGCAGCTGCACATGGGAGACGCCCCTGAGTACCTGCAGGGGAGCTTAAAATCTGCCCTACCAGAAACCCCGGGGAAGTGTTTGGGGCCCCGCTTTGGCCTGGAGAGCCACGCCCACACCATCCGATCTGCAAACTCCCCGGGTATTGCCCTTCGGGGGGTGCCTGAGGAGGTGACCTCATCAGCTTCCCTGGAAACTGAAGGGGGGCACAGCACAGATGGGGACCCCAGGGTCCCAAGTACATCTGTGGGGTTGGCCTTCGCAAGGCAAGTGACAGGTGACAGGTGACTCATTAACTTTCCCTTTTCATGCCAGGTGGGCCAGAAAGCCCGAGTTGTGTTTGCGAGCTGGCCTGTCGGGAGCCCTGATGTCCTCATTTTTGGTGGTGGGCAGTCACAGAAGGGTTTGAGGGTCGGGATGCTCCAGTGCAGCTGTTGCCGGTGCTCCTGCCATGGGCCTCTTCCTTCTCCACAGGATAACCAACCAATAACTTAGACATAGAGTCCATCGATGCCCTGGGGGGGGCCATCAACGAGTACAAGGGGGGTAAGTGCTCGGACGGGGCAGCCGAGTGTGCTGGGGCTCTCCTTTTTCCACTCCTGACTCCCCCTCCTGATTTGTTGTTCTTCCTCAAAGCTGTGATCGTTGTCAGCCACGATGCACCCTCATAAACGGAAACCAACTGCCAGCTGTGGGTGGTGGAGGAAGCAGGGTCAGCCAAATCGAGGTGACTTCGATGACTACAAGCGAGAGGTGTTGGAGGCCCTGGGTGAAGTCATATCAACCACCTCGGGATTGAGCTCCCCTCCGGGAAGCCTGCTGCGACAAGCTCCTATTGGCTGAATCCAGGCCATCTCCCTCCATCCACCTAGAAGCCTGCTGTGTCTGCTGCCAGCTGCACCCAAACAGGGCCCTGAAGGTGGCGTGTTGCCTTGGTGTGTGTGAGAGCATCTACCCGTTGGATTGTGTCCTTCTCACTGAAGGACTGTGTTCCCCTTGAATAGCGGGAGGCTGGCTTCCCCACACGGCTAGTCTCTTTTTCAGAAAAGGGGGGACCTTTGCTAGGGGGGGTTTCCCCTCGGCTTTTTTTAAAGGGGGCCCTTTTTTGTCTCAAATTTTTGGGCCCTAAAAACACCCGGCCCCCCCTTTTTGGAAGGGGTCATACCCCGATAAAACCCGAACCTCGGGGCGGGAGGCAAGGGCTGAACCGTATGTCTCACCCAAGCCCGGGGCCCTTACCCTTCTCAGGGGTTGAGGGCGGAAAAGGGGGAAAAGCCCGAACTAAAACCCCCCTACAAGGGGGAAAAAAGGGGAAGGGGGTTTTTAAAACCATCTGCCGGGGGCTTTCCTTGGTTTTTGTGTCCCTTCCCCCCCCACCCTTTTTTTGGGTCCTCCCGTGCCCCGGGGTTAGAAAAACCAACCAAAACCCCTTTGTGAAAAAGTACACTCCACCCTTTGTCGGGAAAACCCATCTACTATTAAGCCCTCAACATGCGGGAAGAGTTACAGGTTAACCACCCCCCAAAAAAAGGGAAGGGAGGGTTTAATGGCTCTAGTGATTTGAGGCAACCCTTAAAAATAGATGCCTTCCACAAATCGGGTACCAGAGAAACACAGAGCCAATCAGGCACATTTTGGCAGATCATCCCTCACTCAAACATGGGCGGAAACGCCCTCACAAGAAAAAGCTGAAGAGGGGACCAGAAAGAGAGGTTTATACTGTAAAATGTCACCTAAAGCCCCTGGTTACAGTGGGGTCCTGAAGGGGACAGTGCGGTGGGGCCCAGTGCTTTGCTCAACAACTGAGGTGATAAACCAAAGGAGAAAAGGGACTGACAAAAAACCCATTAGGTGTACTTGTCGAGAAAAAAATTTAATGTCTTTTCCAAGGTGAATCAGATCCATTAGAAAAATTATTTTCCAGCCAAACGAATAACAGGTTTTGAAGCCAGATTTGTATCAAAGTAGGGTACAGAAAGCGACCCCATCTCTCTGAAGGAAGTTTTTTCAGCGGGCCCCCAGGAGCCCTTCCGGGTGCTGGGGCATACCGACGTGCCACACCACACTTGTGTTTTCACACCTTCAGATGAACAACGCAGAAATTACAGATGCCCCTTGGGAGTCCGGGTGTTTAGCCCCAGCACTCCAAAGGAAAGACAGGCAGACCTCTGTGAGTTCAAAGCCAGCCTGCCTCAATTGAACCCAAAACAGCAAAAGCTGCTCAGAAAAACCTTGTCTCAAAAAAACAAGCTTAGATGTGAAGGGTCTGTGTGTTGTGTGTGTGTGGGGTGTGTGGGGTGTTGGGCAGTCTAACAAACCCCCAACTTTTTTGGATCTCACAAAACACTTGGGGTTCTTCACCCATTTTTCCCCCCACAAACACAATGTGATGTAAGAGTTACTAACAGGTCACTCAAACACAGACGGGAAACTTGCCCCCTCAAAAACGGGAAGGGAAACACAGAAAAAGCAGAGTAGGGCCCCCCAAAAGTCGGGGAAAAAAATTTTAATTTTATTAATAGTCTTTACCTTTAAATTCATGACCCCTGAATTTTTATTCGATTTGATTTGAGTCATCTTATTGAAATGGGGTCTAGCTACTCTGGACTTGCTATGCAGACTTGCTATGCTAGGCTGCCCTTGGGCCCCCCCCCCAAAGATTGCTGCCTGGGTGCCGCACCCCCCTCCCCTCCCCCACTCCCATCTGGACCCCTCAGTTTTACAGAGCAAAAAAACCTAAACACCACAGAAAAGAAGATTACAATCGGGCATCGTGGGAAATCTTGTCTTTGCAAAGTATTTTGGGCCAGGCGGGCCTTGGTTAATGACCTCCCCCGGGCCCTTTTGATCACGGGGCCCCCCATTTGTACCTCTTAAAGGGTGGTTGTTGAAAAGGGGCTCCAGGTGTTCAGGCCTGCCCCCAGCACCCACATAGCAGCTCACAGCTGTCTGTAACTCCAGTTCCAGGGGATCAAAACATCTCTAGGTGCACTTACATGCGTGCAGACACCACCTCATACATGTATAAAGCAAGTCTTTCCGAGATGGGTTTTTTCCTGGGGTGTCCCTGGTTATCTGGAATTTGCTCAGGCTGGCCTCAACCAAAAGAGATCCCCCCGTCTCTGCCTTCTGAGTGCGGGGAAATTAAAGATGTAAACCACCGCCACCTGAAAAAACGATAAATTTTTAAAGGGGGGTGGCAAGACATGCTTTGCATGGGGGTACACAATGTTCACATTCGGGCAAACCCCCATATTGAAATTTTTAAAAATCAAATTTTTAGAGCTGAAGAGCTAGCACAGGGGTTAAGAGTTTTTTGCCGCTCGGGCCCCATGTTGGGTGCTCGACACTTGGCTGTAGCTGCAGTTTAAAGGGGTCCAAGGAAAACCCAGCACCATGCATAAACCCACACAGATCAAAAAAAAATAGTGGGGTCTTAGTTGTTCTATTGTGTATGACTTTTTTTTGAGCTTGGGTTTTTTTGGGGGGAGATGGGGCAGTTTTCATAGCAGCTATAAATTGCCTCCCTGCTCTAAGGGGCAGGGGCATGTTTGGGGGCCAGCTGAAAGATATTTTCTGCGTTTGTGTGACATTTGGAATTCGGGAATTTTCAGAGGGCAATTAAGTGCTAGCACCCAAATGCGTGGCTTGTTGGTTTGGTTGATTGTTGAGGTTTTTTAAATGGCCATGTGCAAAGAAGAAACAAGAAGAAGAAATTAAATACCTGACAGCAAAGAGCAAACTTCTCCCAAGGAACTAAATCCCCCTAACCCAGCAAGTAATCTAAAAAAAACCCCCCCCCTTTTTCCAACTCCTAAACTTTATTCAGGGGTCTCTCCTTTCCCTTATCCTAGTGTTGGGGGGGTCAAAAGGGTGGAAGGAAAGGAGTGAAGAAGGGTGGAAAAAGAACCCGCGGAGTAGAAAAAAGACAGCTTAAAACATTTTCCCTGTGACCACAGCAACTCTTTTTTTTTTTTTGAGACGGGGTTTCTCTGTGATCCGGGTTTTTCCCCGGGGAACTCACTCTGAGACCGGGCGACCTCGAACTCAAAAAACCCAAACCTCCCTCTGCCTCCCAAGGGGGCGGGGATTAAAAGCGTGTGCCCCCACTGCCTGGCAATGACCCTTTCAAATAGTTTTAAAACCTCCCTGGTGACAAAACCCATTCAAATATATGAGCTTATGGGGGTAAATTCTTATTCAAACTACATCTTTTTTTTTTTTTTTTTTTTTTTTTGGAGACATGGTTTCTTTTTGTGTAGCCCTGGCTGTCCTGAAACTCGCGTAAACCTGGTTGGCCTTAAACTCAAATCCTCCTGCCTCCCCTCTGCCTTCGAGTTTGGGGGTTTAAAAGGACATTTGCTGCCATCCCCATTTGGCCTAAAAACAAAAATGTTTAAGTGGCTCAGAAAGGAACGGAAGGTTTGTTAAAAGGGCCAAGACCGGTGGTACAAATAGGATTTTTGTCCAGAGAAGACGCCCTTGTAGGCAAAAGAAAAGGGAAAGGGGCCCCCAAAGAGTGGGGATCTAAAAAACATTGAGTAGGTTTAAATTTAAAAACCCAAACCCACCAACTGGCGGGTTTAAAACCCTTTCCCAAAGGGAAACCCAAGGTGTGGCTGTTTAGGGAGGGACCCTTGAGCAAAAGTAAAAGGCACACAGGGCCCCATGCTGTTTTGGGCGGGGAGTTGAGATGGGGTGCTAGAGTTTTGGGAAATACCTTCATTTTTTTTTTTTAAATCTATTTTACATGTATTTTTTTTGTTTCGGGGCCCTCCCCACGTCATGGTGTGTAAAACCGTAAAGTCAGAGAACTTTCGGAACCCATTCCTTTCACCATGTGATCAATCTCAGGTCTCGGGTTTGGCAGCGGGGCACCTCTACCCCCACTGAGGGGCCTCACGACCCTGGCTTCTTTTTTAATAATTTTTCTGGGTCCTGGGTAAAGGGATTGGGGGTAGAGCTGAGAAAGATGCGGGAAGCTCTTCTGAAAGGGAGAAGTTTGAGATTCAGACTTTTTCAAGAAAAAGAGGGGCAGGCAGAAGGAAATCCAGTAGTAGGTGGGAACTCCTCTGAACCTTGGTCCTGAAAGTATTTTTTTTTGGGGAAAAGGGTTTCAAAATAGGGGTTTTCCCCTTATGCGGGCCCTTGATTGTCCTGGAACTAAAATTTTTTGTAGACCAAACCAACGGGCCTTGAAGTTTCCCCCAGCGCAGTATAAACCCCAAATTTGGGCAAAGCTGTCCTGGGGCAGAGACAGCAGATTTGGGTAATATCTTTTTTTTTTTTTCAGTTTGGGCCCCAGTATGGGGGGCCCATATCTTTAATCCCAGCACTGGGGGGGGGCCCAGCGATAGGATCTCTGTGGGCTTGAGATTTGGGCGGGTCAAACATAGTGAAGCTCCAGAACAACCAATTACAAAAGAAGATCCTGCTTAATAAACAAACAAATGGATAACAAAACCCACCATGTTTTTTTCATTTTTTTAATGTATATGGGTTTTTTTACCTAGATACTTGGGCCCTGCACCAATTGGGTCCCCATGGAGACCAGAAGAGAAGGGTCCCCTGGCCCAGGAGTTGCATTTATAGACCATTTTGGGGCCACTTTGTGGGATACGGGAGGTTTCAAACCCGGGTTTCCTCGGGAAAACCTCGGGCCAATCCCCCTATTTTTGTTGTTTCTTTGGGTTTGGTTTTAAAACCCTTGGATATCCGCTAGGAGCAGGAAGGAAAGGCATGGAATGAAAAAAATTTTGGATTTGAAGGTAGGCTGGACTTTTTGGGGTGGAAGTTCCTGGGAAAGCAAGATGTGGTGTTTTGGGGTTTCTGTTGCGGGTGTTTAAAAAAAATTTAAAGGAAAAGGGGTTTTACAGTCAGGGAAAAGGGAATCCGGGCATCTGGAGCTGGAACGGTTGGGTCACATCATGTCAAAAGAAAACCAATGGGGAAAATAAATCCCAAGCTAGTACTCAGGGGGTTTAACGGGCTCAAAAGGGGTTCCCGCAGGCTCAGGGAATGCGCCGCACGGGGGCCCGGGCCCGTCTTCCCATTTAGTTTATATAAAAACAATCTCCAAATTAATGCCCCCGGGGTTTTTGTCTCCCGGGAAAGCTCGACGTGGTCGACAGTTAACAAACCCCTGAGACAGGCATCACATATCAAAGGGGTGTGCTGCTTGGGCCCCCACAGCAAAGTGAGACGGGGAAAACAGAAACCCAAAGGGGAAAATGGAGAAAGCGGGTCATGACGGGTTAAGGGGAAAGCAGCACATTCGGGCCTGGCGTGGTTCACCTGGTTTCCCAGAGCTAGATCCAGGACAGCCAAAGGGGTTTGGGGATAAAATTAGATGTGCCACCCCGTCCTTCTGACAGGGAAAAAAGAAAAAAAAATCAATTGTGTGTGTGTTGTTGTGCTAACTCTACAGTTCAAAATGTTTATAGTTTAAAAATTGAGCTCTTTTTAAAGGGCTTTGTGCTTGTTGGGAGAAAAGAAAAAAGTTGAAGTAATGGAGCCTGGAAAAGAAATACAAGCTGTACCACAGGGGGTTGGGTTTCCCAAAAGGGTGGGTCTGTTTTTTTTGGGTGAGAGCTAAAGGGTTGCTCCCCCCATGGGCCAGCACTAAAAACCAACAGTAAAAGACCCCCCCACAAACCCCTTGGGGAGGGTGCTGGTTTTGGTGCTGGTGACCCACGGGAAACATCATCCCCTAGCTGCCCCAAACCCCCTTTCTCCCCCTTTCCCCAAAGCTGTATCCCACAACCCTTTCCCTGCTGCCTTTCGAATCCTGCTCCATGCCCTAGACGTCCGGGGAAAACTTTTTGTTAAAGGGGACGGGTTTTCCCTCACTGGGAAAAACCCGGGCTGTTTGAAACTCTTTGTAGACCGGGAGGGCCCCCCAAACTCAAGAGATCTGCCGCCGGGTTTTCTGTTTTTCCATTCCCCCCACCCTAACTTTTTAAAAAATTCGGGAGTGGGGGGGAGCATGCAGGGGCCCCACAGCAAGTATATAAAGGTCAGAGGAGTACCCTGCTTCTCTCATGTGGAGCTGGGGGCTTGGGGGAGGGAGCAAACACTGGGCCGGGGCCTTTTTTTTTTAGATTACACTTTGGGGGGGGAGGGGGGTTTTTTCCTTCTTTTTAAGTATGGAGCGCGACACAAAGGGGCCCGGGTTTCCTGGGGAGGCAGAAGAGGTTTTTCCCAAATTTAGTGTTTCTTTTGCGGGGTTGAAAAAACCATGAAAAATTTAAAAAGGGAAAACTTGAGGGGGAAAGGGAAAGGGGTTTGGGTTTGGTTTACACTTCCAAAACTAGTCCATTGCTAAAGGGAAAGTCGGGGCAGGAACCAAGGGCAGGAGCGGGACATGGAGGCCATGGAGGGTTGCTGCTTA
>JAJTUV010003637.1:0-92614 GCA_021653895.1 Mastomys natalensis | reverse complement strand
GATGCATTAACCAGGATATTTCACGCACAAACCTTTTCCCCCCTGTAAAACTTCAGGAGACTGTGGGGTTAGCCTCTTAAATAATAACACCTGATTAATGGTCCCCTTTAGGCGGAGTATGCCCCTTGATCTGCCATGAATTTTGTTACCTTTGGACCCCTAGAATATGTGATTCAAGGGACTGTCAGTTAATTTCTCGGGTGCTTCCTGGGTAGTCATGTCACAGCAGGACTCAGGAACAGGCAATAAGCACTCACAGACCTTCCTACAGACAATATCCATAAAGATGTGACAGAAATCAACACTCAGATCATCTACAACTCCCAGACTACAGTCATTTCATCTAAGAGCCCCCTCCTTTTGCTGACTCCTTAGACTAAGATACTATGTGAACCAGTTTCCCTGTCCCCACACCACCAACACAGTAGTCCACAAGAGGAAGGCAACAAGTAGGACTGAGGTTCTCTCAGGGGGGATCCCAAGCCCAGGATGAGTCTGCCTTGTCCTCACCTCGTGTGAGGAAAGGGAAGAAGGGCATGGCTGGAGGGCAGGTGATCCAGCCAATGTCCTCAGAAGACTTGGGAAATCACAATGGATTTTATTTGGAGAGGAATCTCTTTCTTTATCTAGGAAGGCCAGGGGAGTGCTGGGCCCTACAGAGCTTAGAGACACTGACCACGAGGGAGTGGCAAACATGAGCAGAATTGCTAGAGACAATGCCTTATGTAAAATGTGTCACACACCAGGCTGTACCAAGGGTGCCCAGAGTCATGCTAACTGCTCCTACCCTCCCCATGGCCCTTCAGTAGGAAACAGAATCTTAGGTAATTTCTCATCTTATTTAGTAGTAACTATACAGTATAGTCTTATACTTCAGGTTATATCTTCAAAGACCTCAAGTGGATGCCTGAAACCATGGGTTACCCAAACCCTGCATCTATTATGCTTTTCTTATATATCCTCTTAGTTTCTTTTCCTGTTGCTATGATAAAATGCTCCAACAAAGGCAGCCTATAGAAGAGTGGTTTATTTTGGCTTAAAATTCAACATGGAGTCTGTCATGAGGGGGAGAGGAGCAGCCTGAAACAGCTGGTAACATTGCCTCCACAGCCTGAAAGAGAACAAGGCACATTCACTGGTGCTCTGCTGATTTCCCGCTTTTTATGGGCTGCACTCTCCCACATCAATTATCCAGATAAAGACAATCCTAACCTAGAACCTCTCTCTGCAATGCCAGAGGCTTGTCTCCTTATGTGCTTTTAGATGCATGGGAAGAGAAATCACAGCTAAGCAGGAGCAGCAAACCAGCCTGTGATTTCTGCACTTGACCAGCTACATTTTTAATATGAAGTAGAATGTCCATTTAATCAGCACACCTGGCAGGACCAAGTTTCCAACTCAAATATGCATTCTGGCGACTTTAAATGTGCAGTTTTGCCATTGTGGGAGACTCAGCCAAGTTCACAGGCCTAGGTTCCAGGAACTAGCCAGGGGTCAAGTCAGCTAGGTCGATCTGACAAAGAATAGCAGAACTAATAATACAGGTTGGCTAAGTCACTCCAGGAAGTAGCTGACCACAAGAAGATGGTCAAGTTAAGGTGTTAAGGTCACATTCCTGAATAAAATGTGTACAGGATGTTTCCCACTCCCCACCCTGGCTTATGACCAGCTAAATAATGAGTTACGAATTTTCTAGTATTTTTATGATGTAGGTTGGGATTTTCTATTGTTCCCTCTTGGTTTCTCCCTTCAACCCCCCCCCCTTTTGTGGTTTTTCTCCTTTAAAAACCCTTCAGTCCTGAGCCTGGGGGTCGAAACTCCTGCCTTTGTGTGGGTTCCGAGTTTCTACCTCAGCACGCTGATTGAAATATTGGTGTCTCGTGGTCTTTGGGTGGCCGCAGTCTCTCGTGGGTTGAGTGGTGAATCTCCCCTCTCCAGGGGGCATTTCACTAGGAGCTACTTCAGAGTTGCATACACCCCCAGCTGTTTTTATACCATTTCTTACATGATTAAAATCCCGAAAATCACATCTGTATGCGGAAAATCTACAAAATACTAGCCTGACGCAATGTCCTTTGCATCTAATTTGCCACCTTTCTATGTAACTACCCTCATAAGAAACTCAGTTATAAGTCCCTTATAAAACAGATTCGCAGCTCTAGTCCACCAATGGCTTAAATACAAATGTCTCTGCTGGATTAGAGAAGTTCGACTTAAACCCAGGAGGCTTCAGATCAGGACTTGGAAGGCGAGCGCAGGGGAGTCATGAGTTCAAAGTCAGGTTGTGCTGCACTGTTTCTTAGAGCCAAACGGACAAATTTAAAAACCTGAGCAGATACCACAAGTGACTATTAGCGACATTAAAATGTCATATCTTCCCCTTGCCTTTGGTGCATGCCTGGACCAACAGGTCCCCTGAGAGACATACGCAGGGCGCCGACGAACTGCAAAGTAGGGAACCATGTTTGAAAACCCTAGAAGAGGTCTGTCTACACGGAGCAGGTAAGGGACGCCCCTCAAAAGCTGTGCAGTTTGGCCTTCAAAACTTAGCCTTCCTGGCCCAATCTACCGACACCATAAGGTTCAGCCGCCGGCGAGCAGGTGTAGAGGGAACGGACGCGCCGCAGTGCATGCCGGGAGTCGTTGTAGAGCCACGCGGTGAGGCGGGCTCTCAGCCCCGCCCCCACACAGCTGTTCTCCGCGTTTCTCAGGAGCGACCCTCACCCCCGGACGTGCGGCACAGACCTTCCCAGCTTGCATCTCGCCCGTCGGCCAGCCAAGGAAGTCAGCTCTCGGGACTAGAAGATGACTGAGGCCTAGCGGGGTCCAGAGAGCAAAGGTTGGACTAGATGGCCGTCCCGCCTTCGGGCTGGCCCCGCCCCCGCCTCCTGTGCTGCTGGGAGTTGTAGTTCAGGAGCCATCCCGAGAGTCTCTGTCCTTAGGGTCCCTCCGCCTCCCGCAATGCTCTACGCCTCAGGCCGCCTCTTAGCCGCCCGGGCGGCCACCACGCTTTCCGCCCCGCCCAGAGCCCGGGGTCCGGCGCTCCGCGGCAAACGGAGGGAACTACAAATCCCATGGCACCTCGAGACGCCCTCTTACGACTCCTTGACGGGGCAGCGGACAAGACTCGGCGTGCCTCCGGCCCGGAGGGTGATCTTTAAGAAGGGGAGGATGCCGCCGGCCATAGGCGGTGGCCTAGCGGGCTCCGAGCTGCGTCCCCGTAGGGGTCGCAGTGTGCAGCAGGCTGCCAGAGCCGTGAGCCGAGACGCGGTACCCGAGGCTGCAGCACGGAGACTTAAACGGCCTGCTTGGAGCTCGCGGCGCTTCCAGGCGGCAGGCTGGTGGGCCACGCTGGCTGTGGTGACGCTGCTGTCCTTTGCCACCCGCTTTCACCGGCTAGACCAGCCGGCGCACATCTGGTAAGTGGCGGAAAGGACTTGGCGGGCACCATGGTAACTGAGAGGGAGTGACGCCGCCCTCTGATTGGCCTGAGGGCACGAAGTGGGCGGGATTCATCGGAGGCGCGACAGGTCTGTGGTGGTGGAGAAGCTCAGTTGTGTTTTGAGGGGTGTCGGGGGTGTGGGGAACGCTTTCCGGTATGTCAAATCTCTGAGAAGAATTGGTTTGCTCTGGTGGGAGGTTTGCAAGAGTTGTTCTCATGTCTTCTAGGCTACCTGGCTTTCAAATGGTGACACTTAGAGGTTCTTTGAACTTTGCTAAGAAAACAGTAAATTCATAGTTCATAATTTTCCCAAAGCCTGGTTTTCAAAGAAAAAAAAATTCCTATAGAGTAAGCATAGTTTTGGTATTGTCAAGGCCTGGCGGCACAGATTCTGAACAACAGGTCTGGTGTTATCGTGTGAGAATTATTTTCTAGGCCTTACTTTGTATGATACAGATGCTTGCTTGAGGCTTGGTTAAATTCCATTTCCTAAGCCCACAGAGTTACTTGATCTTTAGCTGGAAGGAATATTTTATCTTCTCTATACCACCAAACAGAATCTTAGTATAGAAGGTGTTCTAAGTGGATCTTACTGACCCAAAAGCAAGCAAACACACTGACTGACAGGGCTGCTCTTGTAGGAAATTAAAACATTAACTGTGAATCTAGTTAATAAATTATTTGTGAAGCTAATTAATAAGTTAGGTGCATTTTATGACTGTTGGGAGCTGTGACTACTGAGTTAGACTCAAAGGCATCATCACAGGAAGGAGAATGAATACCAGCACCTTTAGAGTTAGATTCCTCCAGTCCCTGTCAAGTCCCACCAGACATGACATGCCCAAAGACATAGGTGCACCCACAGTGGGTTGCATAAGGGCCAAGGAATAATGAGTTTGGGAAATCTGTTTTATCACAAACCATAATTAGCCCTGTTCTAGCCGGAGACATTGCCAATTCTCTTGTTGTAAGTACAGCACTAAGATGGCCCAGGTCAAATGCAGTCAGGGCATTCCAGGTACATTCTTGGCACATGTGTGGTTGTACAGGACATTGATGAAGGATTTCTCTTCCCCAACTGGCTTTATTACCTCTCAGTCATGCACTGCTTTGGCCTTTAGCAGATGTTTCATGTTAATACACAACTCTATTAGCTACTCAGATCAGCATGACTGACAGAAACAGAGACCAAGTCTGTTCAGTTTGTTTCATATATGATTTAATTATGGCTACTGTCAGTGAGACTCCAAGCAGCAGGATGATGCCAACCTTTGCTGTTTACCTCAACTATGTCCTTCAGAGCCCTGGATTTGGCCTCTTACAAATAAGTCCTGATGAGGGACCAGTAGTGTGAATATAGTCTAAGGGCAATCAACCAGCTATGACCCATGCAAAGCAGTTTAGAATGATCCTGATCTTTGGTATCATTGCCAGTAATTACAATGCACATCCCATGTCTGATGGAGAGACATTCTGTGCCCCATTCCTTAATTACTAACACATTACCTGAAGAGATGCAGGTCATTCGGTTCAGTTTCATTTGGATCATCATTCAGTTTTATTTAGACCACCACTACACTGGTTTGGTTAAGCCTCATGGGCAGTGTCACTGAATAGTTGAGCCTCCATGACCGTATGGGCATAACTCAGGTCCCTAGTACTTTAGAGAAGCATATATGATACATTCTATAGAGTGTATCAATGAGAGAAAGTTGTACCGTCAGTGCATTAGCACGAGTCCCAGGGAGCTGTTTGTCTTTTGGAGAGTTGGTGCTGATGTCATCAGCTATATCAGAGTAGCTCAAGACTGTCCATGTCTATGCTCATGAGTTCTGTTTGCAGCCACAGGTTGTTACCATCATCAGCTGCCACTTGTCTTAGGTGGCCCCATCTGAGTCTTACCTGGCTTTGGGGTTAGACTTAGAGGATATAGAGAATTACTGTTTCCATTTACTGTATATCTCTAGAGCTCTAATGTCTTTCTTCTTCATGGTTGTTTCTTTCCTACAACTCTGCCCATGATGGTAGTGTGTGCCACACCAGTTTCTGTTTGCTTTTTCTCCCACTGTACCCTATTTCTATCCAGACCTTTTACCATGGGCATTGTTAGGAAACTCAGAGAGACCTATTATGTCTTTTCTCTGACACAGGTGGCATTGTGGGGAGACTTGTGCTTAGCCAAGTGTCATTGTGTTTATCCTCTAGGCCATTTGACTCCAGTAAGACAATACAGGAGATGAAGCTAGAATTAAACATGAGTATGGCCGTCTTCCCTCACCCTTCTCTGTTGGTCTAGGGTGTCTCTTAAGAAGAAAGACATACACCATGGTCATAGAAACATGAGTTTGTCTGAGTAGCTTTGTACAGATCCTCTCCTTTTTTTTTTTGATCATTACCCAGTTAGTAGCCATAAGATGAATTTTTCTGGGGATGACTACATTAAGACAAGATTGCTTTTTAAAAGTGTGCAGGCCAGGAGAAGGCAGTAAACCCTTTTAGTTGGTTTCTGAGGAAAAGTCCAATGCTTGACAGTATCAGTTGTTTATTGATGATGGGAACATGAATTATGTTTATTATCTTGACTGTTGACCCATTGTTAGATGACCATTGTGACAAAAAGGTGTCCCACTGTCAGACTTAGATGGTTTGGAAAGCTAGTAAAAGGACATTAATTTTAAAGACTACAATGATTTATCCAGAGCCACAGAGCCAGAGCCTCAGCCTCTCTGTAACCCGACAAGACAACAGCAGCAGTGAAGTTCTGGTGAGAACCTCAGCTGGGAACAGAGTCCTGAAGCACTGAGTTTCTTAGAAGCAGGGAGTCAATGCCCTATGCAGTGTAGCTTCTTACCACTCAAAGCAAGTAGGCCAGCTTTTGGCAGGAGTCTGATATACCTTAGTGGCTTCTGCTTCAGAGACCCATGGTCCTTTAAAATTTGTGCTCAGTCAGTTCACGACACCACATTTGTTTCTACACCTGGAGCAATATAAGCAGCTGGATAGTGTAGGCTTGATCAGGAACTTCAGTCTAACAGTCATATCAGAGTACATCTTGTGTGATGGGTATCTCCATGCGTAATCCAGACTACTCCATCAGTCGGCAGACAGTTTCCGCTTTCCCGAGAGTGTCTTGAGTCTCTCAGTACATAGTCTTTCAATTGGTTTGTCAGACCCTTCAACTCTGATTCCAGCCAGCCAGCCAGCCAGCCAGCCAGCCAGCCAGGTTATCTTACTTAGGGTTGCTATTGCTGTGATGAAACACCATAGCTAAACCAACTCAGGGTGGAAAGAGTTTATTTGGCTTACACTTCCATATCACTGTTCATTATCAAAGGAAGTCAGGACAGGAACTCAAACAGAGTGGGAACCTGGAGGCAGGAGCTGATGCAGAGGTCATGGAGGGGTACTGATTACTGACTTCCTCCTCATTGCTTGCTCACCCTGTTTTCTCATAGAACCTAGGACCACTAGCCCAAGGCTGGCACCACCCACAATGGGTTGGGCCCTCCCCCATCAATCACTAATTATGAAATGTGTTATAGACTTGCCTACAGCCTGATAATCTGGAGTCATTTTCTTAATTGAGGTTCTCAGTTGACTTTAGTTTGTGTCAAGTTGACATAAAACTGTCCAGCATAGGGCTAGAAAGATTAGCTCAGTGGTTAAGAGCATTGGCTGCACTTCCAAAGGACATGGTTCAATTCCCAGCAACCACAAGTGTCTGTAACTCAAGTTCCAGGGCATCTCACTCCCTCACACAATCATATATACAGTCCAAACACCAGTACACATTAAAAACAATGGCAACAACAACAAAACTATCCAGCACAGTTGTCTTTAGGGCAAGATGGCTTCTGCTACCCAGTGGATATCATCAGCTTTTTTACTCAGCTTAACCCCCAGAGGACCAGGTACTGGCATTGTAAGGAAGGTCTGAGTCATGGGCCCCACTGACCTAGTAACTGTGTCTCCGGGAGTGGAATAGGTAATAGTTTTTCACAAAGGAGCACCTGCTGATTTATGTAGAACTGAGAAGCCTCCTGGGCCTTTTGTTAGTTTTAAACTCCAAGATAACCTATTCTAAAGAAGAAATGGGAGGAACTCTGAGGGTTTTGTGAGGTAATGCGCTCTTACTAACCTTCAACAGAGGTTAATAACTGGCCTTTTAAGAGTGTATTTAGTATCTGTGTTCAGCAGGTGGCACTGTTATCCTGGTGACTAGCTTAGTATTCTAGCAGTCCTTAATGGGTGTGTGTTTGCCTGTTCACTTGCATGTGTGTGTATTCGCATATAGAGGTTGATATTGAATGTCTTCCTTTGTCTCCACTCACTTTTTGAGAGATGAGCTTTCTCTGAACTTGGAGCTGGCAGGCCACCGGGCTCCAGGGATCCTCTTGTCCTTGCATACTCAGTGCTGTGATATGGGCACTCTACCACACCTGATTTTTACATGGTTACTAGGGAGCCAAACTCAGGTCCTCAAGCTTCTTTAATAGGTAGAACAGAGGGACAGTTTTTACTCCTGTTGCCCACTGCTTCACTTGGGTAAGAACATTTACCACCAGGTTCCAGGATGTCTTCTCTTGTATTTGTATCTGACTCAGCCCTTATCCCTTCTTGTTCAGAAAGCTAGGTATGTCATCGGCCTATGTAGTGCCCTTCGTTGACAGGGTCTTAGATATGTTTTAGCTTGTTTGTAAATTAAGAGTTTAACTTGCTGCAGTTTTATGGGTGCTAGGAGAAGAGAAAGTCCTAAATCAACGACAATGGAATTTATTATGCATGGCACAGAAAGGCCTGAATACAGATGAGCCAGGCCCTCACATTCTTGGCATACTCTCCATGGCTGTAAGAGCCCGAGAGAGCCATGGAGGACTGCCTTTCCTGACACAAGTAGGAAAATCCAAGAAGAAATGTGTATGCTACTACTGATTTTATTTGAAAAACTTTTGAAGTAAAAATCTCATCTGTTTTTCAAATAGACTTCAAGACTAACAGAAAATATTGGGAAAGTTCAGTGTCCAGTATGTGTGATAGAATTTCTAAATCCTCTCCGTGTATTATCTGAGTTGAACCCTAATACCTCCCTGGGAAGGGCATGAAGAGCATGGTTGTTTCCTGTCACAACATTACTGGCTGATGGGGCTGCGGATAGCTCTCCTTTCTGTGGTCTCTTTTGCTTACTCTACTCTGAATTCTCTCTTCAACATCACCATGTTACTGTTGGTACCTCACTGTGCCCTTGGCTAGTGCAGTAGCTTTGGTCTCCTCCTCATCTACTTGGGCCCAGCGAATTTAAAATAATAAATAAGACCTAAACATTCTTTGGGAAAGCATGAGGACGTGATAGGAAAGTGATGACTGTTCCTGAGGCCGACTTGGGGCACAGTTACTGGAAAGCAGCCCTTCTTTTGAGCTATAGAAAGAAAATATTAAACAGCCCAGCTCTGTGATGTTGTGGCTACCTTGTAAATCCTCCATGCATGAAAAAGCTGACGTGGTTGTATGGCAGAACAGGACTTCACATTGGGATAGGCATAGGATTTAGTAATGCTCTTAGTGAGGACATTTGGCTTTTTAGATAGCTGGTCATCATAACGGGTTTAGCGAGATCAGAGGCAGTAGGTTGATGGGCAGCACCTGACTGCTGTGATAATCTTGCACTAGACTCTAACAAGTAGCCTGGCAGTATAGTAGTATGCATTCAAAGAACAAAAGGTCTCAGAGTGAGACATTACCAGACTGGGAAGAAATAGCTGTACAAAACCTTTTCATGTCACAGGAAAACACAGCTACTTTCAAATAAATTGCTAGGAACTCAAGATACAAAAGAAGACTGACTACATTTAACTTAATATATGGTAACTGGTGGGTAAATATTTGTTAACCTTTTTCTTTATTGAAATCTAGACTGATAGCCAGCTTAAAGCTTTTCCTCAAACTACTATGTCAAAAGCTTTTACTTTTAAGTCAACTTGAATATTACATGTTTGAAACTCATGACTTTTGGTTTTAATTGTAACGTTAACTATGGTTTATTAAAACTTTATGTTTTTCCTTTAGTTGGGATGAGACTCACTTTGGAAAAATGGGAAGTTACTATATTAACCGCACCTTTTTCTTTGACGTCCATCCACCACTGGGAAAGGTGAGCAGTGTGGTAATTGACAATCTCTTATTTGGGCAGATGACTTCTAAGAACTGGAGCCAAGTGTTCTGTTTGGACTTATTTTTCAGACTTCAGAGTTTCCTCAGATTTCTACTTGGATAGAAAATCTTTGGTGTTTTTAGGGGTTCTCTGGGCTCAGAAATGAAGAAGAGCATCCATCAACTGATGGATGGATGGGTACAGGAATGTGGTCTATCCTTACAGCAGTATATTATTCATCTGTGTAGAATGATGTTCTGATACTAGGAGTTTTCTTCTCAGGATGATGCAATGTTCTAGAATGACATAGTAGTGATGGTTATACAATCTTGTAGATATATTTAAAACCACTTTTTTTTGTTTGTTTGTTTGTTTGTTTTTTGGTTTTTTTCGAGACAGAGTTTCTCTGTGTAGCTCTGGATGTCCTGGAGCTCACTCTGTAGACCAGGCTGGCCTCGAACTCAGAAATCCGCCTGCCTCTGCCTCCCAAGTGCTGGGATTAAAGGCGTGCGCCACCACTGCCTGGCTAAAACCACTTTTAAGATCATTATGTTATGCAACTTTTTCTCAATTTTATAAAACAAAATAGAAGTATAATATACTACATAAAGGAAATATGCCCTAGAGAAACTTAAACTAAAAAAATTAAATTTTTTTCCCTCTCTTAAAACACAATATACATATTGACCTGTTCCTCTAACATTTTATAGTTAGAAATTCTACCAAATAATTTATTTTACTATTTTAACAACTTCTCCTGAGAAGACAAATGGATTCACAAAAGCCTTTCTTCCTAACTAAAGACTCAGATCTTAAGATCTTCAAGTCTTGGGATAAAGACTAGGGGGATGGATGACTAGGGGGACAAAATTGCTACAGGGAGGAAGTATAGGTTCTAAACCTAGGGAAGGGCAGGAAAACCATGCTTCTTCCTGTGTGCATAGGAAGAAACAAGCAGTTGTGTCTGGACCTGTGAAGCTCAGAGCAGCTGGGTAAAACAGTTACTGTTGAAACACTATGCTGCCGAAGTGAACACTTGGTCCCTCCCCTCCCCTCCCCTCCCCTCCCCTCCCCTCCCCTCCCCTCCCCTCCCCTCTCCCTTCTCTCCCTTCTCCTCCTCTGTCCTCCCCTCCCCCCACCCTTCTTCTCTGGAGAAATGCCCGTTTCTGCACCTTTTCCTGCTCTCAGTCCCTTATTCCTCATGTGTAGCTCTTTGACCACTTTCCTCTCTTTGTGATCAGGAGCCTCATTTCCTTTTAGTAGAAGGCCAGTCTCCAGGAGTCAGTCTGCCGAGGCCCTTTCCTGAGAAAGCTCTCGTGTTTCATTTCATAACAAAAGACAGACAGACTGGACGGACAGATGGATGGACGGAGGGAGGAAGGAAGGAAGGAAGGAAGGAAGGAAGGGTGTGAGAGCTCCTCATTGACCTGGCCCTTCAAATTATAGTGTTTTCCTCCCTAAATGTTCAGTCTGCACTAGTCCTAAGAATTTAGCTGTGGCACAAGAGAGGGTTTGTTTCAAGCTCTTTAGACAAAAGATCCTTTCCTGGGCGGCAGCTGCAGGACAGCATGCCGCATTGGTACTGATGTGGCCAGTTGTCAAGGGAAACTGAAGGCTCCGCATACAGCTGCAGAGCACAGGAACGGAGGAGTCTTTTTTTTTTTTTTTTTTAATTTTTAATTTAATTTTATTTTGTGCATTTTACCATTGCTTTCTTCTGACACACCAGAAGAGGGCATCAGACCCCATTGCAGATGGTTGTGAGCCACCATGTGGTTGCTGGGAATTGAACTCAGGACCTCTGGAAGAGCAGTCAGTGCTCTTAACCACTGAGCCATCTCTCCAGCCCCAGAGGGGTCTTTTGATCTAAACACTTTATCTCTTCGTTCCTTCCTCTCTCCTCAGATGCTGATCGGTCTTGCTGGCTACCTGAGTGGATATGATGGTACCTTTCTGTTCCAGAAGCCTGGCGACAGATACGAGCACCACAGCTATATGGGAATGAGAGGAGTAAGGCTTCCTGCTTTACACAGACTGACTAATACCCACTCACAGTGTAGATGAAGAGACTTCAGGGAAGTGAGGGCAGACAAATGATTGAACCCATCCCCTTAAATAGAAATCTGGAAGAGTTGGGAAGGAAGGAAAGAAAGGGAGCCCACAGATAGCATGGAGCCGTGCTCACTGCAACCTGTCACTTCATGCTTGGGTTGCTCACCTCTGCCAGCCAGCCTTTCCTTCAGATTATGGCATCCCCACACCATCTCCAGATTCTTATTTCCTCCTTTACAAAGGAACTAGGGCCCTTAGAATCTCACTCTCAGGGAGGCTGCATGCCTCTTCCAGTCCCTCTGCGCCCTGATTCCCAGCATCAGCTTAATGGAACATGGCAGAACCTAAGCGCTCAACTCTTGGGAACAGCCTAATGAGACCTGTGAAAGCTGGCTTCCAGCCTAGGGTGTCAGACCACTTTGCTTTCACAAGTCAGATTAGTCTCTGTGCTAATCACGGGATGCTCTGTACAATCTGTCCTGCCCCTCAGTCCATACGTTCAAGTGATTTTTTTTTTCTTTTGAGAAATGGTCTCACTGTAATTCTAGCTGTCCTGAAACTCACTATGTAGAGCAAGCTGGCCTCAAACTCACAGAGATCTGCCTGCCTGTCTCTCAAGTACTGGGATTAAAGGCCTGTGCCACCACACTCAGATTTCACAAGACGTTCTTTCTTCCTAATGACCCTTGAACACCACAGAGTATATCTAATGCTCACGGTGCACATGTTGTGTAAATTGCAAAGGAAAAAATAGTTGGATTCATTCTCTTCACTCTAGGGCACATTAACTTCCTGTTTACAACAATGATGGCCCAACGGGAAGAATTTCTCCTTACCCTGAGCTTGTCTGTTTACTACTGATGGGCATACTAAGGTGATTTTAAAAAAAAAAAAAACCAAACCCCCAAATCCTCCAGCTCTTTAAGTGTCAAGCAGTCATCTTTCCCAAGTCAAAATGCATCCTGGGTGAACCAGGAAGGATGTTGGTGTGGGGGACATTCACTACCATGAGTTCCAGTGACTTGCTAAAACTTCAGATGCATGCTATTCTGGCCGAGCATCTGCAGGTTCATATTGTTGGCATATTCATTGTGGCCCTGGGAGTTATCACTTCCTTTAAGTTTGGCATGGCTGAACCAAGAAAGAAGGTATATATAGATTTCTATAGAAATTATGACTCCATGAAAGATTTTGAAGAGATGGGGAAGGCTGGTGTCTTTCAGAGTGTGAAGTGATTTCAGAATTCAAAGAATTCTTTGGATTGCGCTCCATAGAAGTTCATTGCTGACCTGTGTTCCTGAACTATTGTTGGGTTCAGGTGGAAGCCAAGAAAACTCGCTTCAGATACGGAAGCCTCAAATTCAAAGCTTTGTTTTCTGAGCACTCAGGGAGGTGGCTAGTTCAGGATCTGAACTGCATCCCTGAATGGAGATTGTACAACATTTTTAAAGGATGGGAACACATAGTGAGGGGGGAGCTGGGGGGAGGAGGAACTGGGGGGTGTTGTAGTGTTATCCACTTGTATTTTGACATTACGGGTTAGGCAAGGGAGTGCCTGCTGGAGACTGGGCTGTATCCAGGACACCTGGCTTCAAGGTCCTTAAGTCATTCTCCTAGACTTTAGGTCTGGAGCTCAGAGTGCTAAGGGACAAAGGAGCAGGTCGGCTGCATGTAGTTAATTAGAGCATAACAGGCAACTGGCTAAATATCTTTATAACTTATGCACCTTAGTTTAGATAACAGAAACTTCTGTATTCTTTACCTTTTAACAGACAGTTAAGAAAACATTTGGAGAAGTGGGATAGGTGTTCCTTCCTAGGCCTGGGAACATGAACTTGTTTGACCCTGCCACAGAGATGGAGAAGTTGTCCTTGAGATGGCTGGACTCAGACAATTATCTCCTTACAACTTGTCCCTGAGATGTCTGGGCTCAGACAACTGTTTATAACAGAAGTTGTTCAGCTACAGAGAAGTCCCTAGCTCTCCTAGGGCCTGAGACCTTGAATTTCATTTCTCCCTATGATTTAATGGTATCTGAAAATGAAATGATAATACTTAGAATATGTTTCTTTTGCTTGTTCCCAACACTACAAAACATGAATATGTGAACTAAGGAGTAGTTTCTTTCAATAAACAACAGTTATATGGGGGAAAATGCATCCTATAGATTACAAATGATTTCTCGTATCTTCAAAGCAAAGAACCAGGGGAAATATTACAAGAATAACAGAAATCTCAAAAATATTAAGACACCTCAAAGAGGTCTGCCTCAAATTATACCCATAGCTTTATGCTAGACACTAGTGTTGGTCAGGCATTCCCTGTGTTAGTAAGCCTTGAACTCATTTACTCCTCAGCCTGAGCCTGTGAGGTAGGAGCTCCAGCTTTTCCGATTGCACTGATGGGTTGAGATAGGAGATAGCTGGCAGTGATGGGCAGCCTGCTTCTTCCTTTAAATGTCATTGATTTCATGCCAGTTCTGAGGGGCATGCTCACTGTCATGAAATTCTGTACTATGACACTACCCTTGCATACTCCATGGTGATTTCAGATCACCTAGACTATGCTTTTGACTGGGCCCTCTATCTTAGACATTAATATACCAGGACAGCTGGTTATTTGACAGCTTCTCTTCCTCCTATAGTTCTGTGCTTTCCTGGGTTCCTGGCTGATCCCCTTTGCCTACCTCACTGTACTGGATCTGTCCAAGTCCTTCCCAGCAGCACTGCTCACTGCTGCCCTTCTCACCTTTGGTAAGTTGTCTTATGCCATATGTTTTGGGAAATGGACTGTCACACCATGTGGGTGGTTGGAAATCAATACAGTCAATATGTCACATCTGTGCATCCAGTTCAAAATATATTACAACTAGTAACACTTAGGTGGTGTGTGTGTGTGTAGAATGAAGTTGACAGTTGTTCTCTATTTATTGAAGCAGAACCAGAGCTCACCAACTGTAGTGTGTCTTGTTAACCACCTTTCCCTGAGTAGCCTGTCTCTGCCTCCTGTGTGCTGGGATTACATGTGATTGCCATGCCTGCCCAGCTTTTATGTGGGTTCTAGGGATCTGCCATCCAGTCTACATGTTTGCAAGTGTTTTCCAGTGAGTCTTCTCCCCAGTCCCTGTTATATTCTTTCTGTGGGGCATCAGTAATCCTAAACATAGGTTCTCTTTAACTTACTTATATTTACATTTTTGTAATTAATGGGCTAATTTTGCTTCTCTTAGGTTAATGTTGCAATTAGTTTGCATTTCCTAAATTTATTACAACTGATGAAAAGGCAGATGCCCAGAAGTAGGAAGCAGGAAAATAGCAATACAACTTAAGTTCTATTTATTTTCTCTAGATCCTCACATGGATAAACAAGGCTAACTGTAGAAGTTAGTTTTGTTGCTAGCTGTATTTATGAGTGTGATTTCATGACCTTGTGATACTTTACATGTAAAGAAGTCCAGACCAATTTAAGTGGGTATTTTCGGGACTTGTCAGACAGATAAGCTGCCGAATGTTGATGGATATATGACAAGCTTATAGGGTTCCCTGTCGTGAATGAGTAGCTTTCTCCTTGTATCTGTTTTTTCTCTTCAGTTACTCATAATCAGTCATTTCTGCATTTCCATCTGATACCTGTTTCCTAGGCACCTACCCTATACTAGGCCACCTTTCCAGGCCCCAGAAAATACCCTGATGATATGCTCTTCTCTGGAATATACCTATAGAAGGGCAGACCAATAAGCCAGTACATTATTAAGTCTGTAATAAAGCATGACATTCAATTCAAATTGTTCACTTTGTGTCTAATGGCAGAGACACATGCACACTTGCCATGGCACTCCTATGGGAATCAGAGGACAACTTATGGGAACTGATTCTTTCCTTTCACTATGTGTGGGTCCCGGGAGTCACACTCAGGTCATAGGTATGGTGGCAAGCACCCCACCCTGCTGGCCCATCTCACTGGCCTTGGAATGGAGCATCTTGAGCAGTGAGTGCTGGGTTAGACATAAAGCAAAGGAGATTAGTGGGGATCAATAGTATTTAGGTAGGGTAAGCAGTGAGGAACTCCATGGGAAGGGAGAGTCTAGCAGAGTTCTCAGGGGAAAATATTCAGGCAAGGAGAACAACCTGTATAGTAATCCTGGAATGGTGTTTAATAGAGTTGAAGGACAGCAGGAGGCTGGCACAGTGAGGGTGCAGTGAGGAAAGAAGGTTGGAGTTGGATTTGGATAGACATGGAGGCCTTTCAGGATTTGGCAGCTGTCCTGAGAAATTTTTAGTCTGAGTGAGATGAGAAGACAGTGGAGGGTTTAAGCAGGAATATGACAACTTAAGCTTTTTAAAAAATTGGTCTGGTACCTATGTAGGCACCAACTCCCAATCAACATATAAGACTTTCCTATACATTTGTAGTTTGCAACTGTATCAGCTCCTTTTTGATGGTAGACACGAGGAAGTGGCCTCAGGGCTGCTCTGAGTGAATGACAGGGCTTCTTTGGGATTGAGGGCCTACAGGTAACATAGGTACACTTCTTATCATTGAGCTAATATACAGAATACATATACAGATAATATTACAGAATAATGATAATGTGCCCCAAGCTGAGTCCTTCCCCTTGCTGCTAGTCTAGTGGTGATCAGTGCCTGCCTGCTCAGGACTGCTAGATTGTTTCCTGCTGTTAAGAGTGTTTTTGATTTTCAGAGATCTCTTTCATCGCTGTGCATTTGACCAGCAAGCCCCTGTTTTTCAGACACAGGATGCCTCACCCTGTCCCAGTACATCCTCCTCGACCCCATCCTGATGTTCTTCATCATGGCTGCCATGCTGAGCATGGTCAAGTACAACTCCTGCGCTAACAGGTCAGAAATACCATCTCGGTTGGGGTGAGGGATGGTGATCAGAAGCCATGGCAGCCCCAGAAATTTGATTGTGGCAGGGCTAAGTGGGTACTTACAGGACTTTGATTCAAGCTGAGTTTAAGAGGAGTATGCTTTTCATTTGTTTGTTTTTTAGGTAATGAAAAAATAAATTTTAAAATGTTTTCTCTAATGGATGCTTTTAGTTTTGGTTTTCACAAGACTGAGAAATTGTCAGTTGTCAAGAGGTGTTTTAATGTTCCGGTCGGTATACAAAGAGTAGGAGCTTATGGGTATCAGGAGGAGTCCTGATGCTGCTCCTCACAACGCCTTATCAGCTGCCCCTCAGCACCAGTGCTGTTCCAAGGAGCTCGGGGGCATCGCATCCTTCACATTCTCCCTCCAGTGTAGATACTGCCTCAGACCTATAGTGCTGACATGATGATGAATTTTCCACACCAGCCAAGAGAATCCTCCCAGGCCCTGGTCAGTTTTAAACTGATCTGGATTTTGGTCTACTTCCAGAATTATTCTGTTCTTCTGGATCCTTCTCCTGCCTTTGAGGGAGTAGAGTAGGTCATTCCATGTTTTCAAAATACTATGTTCAAAGTTCAAAAGAGCTGGTATATCCTTGGCTGTCCCAGGAAGTAATGTGTTTTTACCCCAGCCAGTGACTATGGTTTTGTGGTATCTTATGCTTCTTCCACTCCATTTCCATCTAGTTTTTTTTAAAGTGGTCAACGATTGAGCCCAGGGCCTCATATGTTTGGCAAGCTCCCATCACTGAGCTGTCTCTCCAGACCCATCTCCTGTTTTATGAACACATACTATACACCAGGGAGCATGCCAGGAGAGAAGGGCAGAAGAACTAAGATGTTGGCTTTAAGGAGTATTCATTCTGGCAAGGGAAGTGGCAGATGATCAGGAAATTGGCTGTGGTGTATTGGGTGCTGTCGGTACCGCAGCTGGTAAGGAACATCAGCATCGCAGCTGATTGCCTGGAGTGAACTGTGTGCTCTCTGTTGCAGGCTCATGCTTAGACTCTGTGCCTCCATTTCCTCATGTGTAAAAGAGGATAATGAGCTCTGGCTTAGAGGGCGTGATGAGAACAGGGTATAGTACTTGGAGTGGTGCCTGGTATGAAGTGAACATTCCACAAATGCTCCTTGGCAGCAGAGGCGACACAAAGGATAAGTCTGACTTGAGTTCAGAGAACTTTCCTGGGTTTCCTCTTATGTCTCCCTGACTTGTTGCTAGTAAAGAATAAGTCTGTATATAGGAGGTCCTATGCTTAGCCAGGAGCATCATGGAGCCTCCTCTGCAGAACAGCATGCTCCTTTCTCTCACACTGACTTGCCTGTAGTTTGAGGGCCTTCATGGAGCACAACCTCCTTGAAGCCTTGCCACCACAGTCCCCTGGGGATAAGAATCCTCCAGGCTTAGGGTGCAGCATAGCCCGTCTAGGTGGTGCTCTTGATTTCCAGTTTGATTCTAGCTGCCAAACTAAACTCTGCCTTATTGGTTTCCAGGCCTTTCTCTGCCCCCTGGTGGTTCTGGCTCAGCCTAACTGGCATTAGTCTCGCTGGTGCTTTAGGAGTCAAGTTTGTTGGGCTCTTTATCATCGTGCAAGTGGGGTTGAACACCATTTCAGACCTCTGGCACCTGTTTGGAGACCTCAGCCTTTCACTGGTGAGAACTCAAGCACTCATGGAAGTGTCTTTGCTCTACAGTGCTGCTCCCCGCTGGCCTTTTTCTGCTTCTGTCTTAGGTGGAGGGAGTGGCTGTGCCCTGTGCTGTGTCATGGTCCATGGGCAGACTGGACAGACACCTTCCCTCTGTAGACAGCAGGACATCAGGGACTGGGACTGGAGTGGTATAAGGGGGTCATGGAGCAACAGCCTCTTTTGTTGTCATTTCCCCACCACCTTCCTTCATTTCTTTTAAGTACCCAGCATCCAGAAGAGGCTGTCGAGCTGGACTCAGGCTGACCAGTGAGGGGCAAATGCTGTCGAGCTGGACTCAGGCTGGGACCAGTGAGGGGCAAATGACTGACATGACTGTGAACTTCTGAATTCACGGTTTCTTTTTTTGACCCAAGGTTTCTGTATTTGGAAGCCAGTTAAACACTGTTAGGCTTTGCTTTTTTTTTTTTTTTTTTTTTTTTATTACATTAGTAATCAAGGGTTGATTTAGTGACAGACACTGTACAAAATGGTTTGCCTTTTTATCTCATCATTAAAAGCCTATGTGGTGGGTGTTCATTACCATTCACTGATTTGACAAATAAGGAATTTGAAACCCCGAGAGAGAACTTAACCAAGGTCCTACAGGTATCACAGGTAGTAAGAGGGAAATCCATGACTCAAGCTTGGGTTAGGCAAGCTCCAGGGCTCAACTACCAAATTCCCAGCATGTCAACATGTTTATTCATTCAGAAAATATATAGAAACCATTTACTAACTGCAGAATGTTGGGAATGTGTGGGTGACTACAATATGATCTCTGCCCTCTGGAACCCATGGAGGGGTTTGTAGGAGGGGAGGGGGAAATAGGAGAGGGCCTATTACAGTCCTACTTTGACCACATGGAGAAGGTACTGGCCCAGGCTTGGTGCTCCAGGGAGCCCTGTGAGGTTAAGGCCAGCAACAGTTGGCCATGTGATGGGGGTGGGCACAGTCAGTACAGAGAGCCTTGGCAAACTTTAGGGAAAGTTCAGTGAGCTGGAAGCTACTGTTGAACAATAGCCTTACCTTGTCAGTGGTCATGGGTTCAGTGCCTGGAAGGACAGCAGAGAGCTGGCCCATATACACACACGTGCGCGTGTGTGTGTCTGTGTATGTGTATGCGTCTGTGTGTGTGTATGCGTGTGTGTATGCCTGTGTGTGTGTGTGTGTGTATGCCTGTGTCTGTGTGTGTATATGTGTGTGTGTGTGTGTGTGTGTGTGCGCGCGCGTGTGTGTACATGCATGTGTGTGTGGGGGGGCTAGTATAGAAAGAAAGGCCTAGAGTTTCCACTTACTACTCTTTCCAATGTGACTCATGATGAATATAAAGAAGATCCGTGTGCACACTCCTGTGATGGTTCTGTTGCAGGTAACTGTGGGAAGCACCTGACTGCTCGCATCCTGTGCCTCATAGTGTTGCCTTTGGTGCTCTATGTGACCATTTTTGCTGTTCATGTCATGGTGCTGAATAAAAGGTACAGCCAGAGCCTTTCCCCTCTTGCTTCTGATCTTTCTCTGACACCTAATCCCATGTGCAGGCTGTGCGGTTTCCCAGGCCTGAGGGTAGGATGAAGGTGGGAACTTTTTCTTGACACCCCCACCACCACCACCACCCCACCCTGTGGCTTTCTCTTCTGCATACCCTAAGCCTCAGAAAACCCAGCACCAAAGCCAAAGTTACAGGAGGAAGAGTATTCCCTAGTAGCCTAAAGGTTCCTAATGTCTAATCAGAAGCCTTTCACTTTAGCAAGGATGGATACTGGGGTTGCAGTTGGACTAGAGGTGCTGATAACCAGGACATCAACAGCAACGTCTCATTCAATAAGTAGCTACTAATTGCCAAGAACTGGGTTTAGCGTTATGCACAGTCTCAATTAGCTATCATTAATAATGAGTTCTTTTGGCTTTTAAAAAATCTATTTATAATGAAGAACTAGGGGGCTGGAGAGATGGCTCATTCATTAGTTAAGAGCATTGACTGCTCTTTTTTTTTTTTTTTTTTTTTGTGTTTTCGAGACAGGGTTTCTCTGTGTAGCCCTGGCTGTCCTGGAACTCACTCTGTAGACCAGGCTGGCCTCGAACTCAGAAATCCGCCTGCCTCTGCCTCCCAAGTGCTGGGATTAAAGGCGTGTGCCACCACTGCCTGGCTGACTGCTCTTCCAGAGGTTTTGAGTTCAACTCCCAGCAACCATATGGGGCTCACAACCATCTGAAATGGGATCTGATGCCCTCTTCTGGTGTGTCTGAAGAGAGCAACAGTATACTCATATACATAAAATAAATCTTAAAAAAAAACCAAAACCCTAAGGCTAAGTCAGGCCAGGAGTGTGGCCCACGTCACCCAGCTGGTGAGGTGAATTGGACTGTAGTTTCTCCAACTCTACCACCCTTGTTTGTTTCATGAGATCACTCTGCCCTTCACATTGTCAAATCTCCTTTTAAAGTAACTAAGGGCTGCTGAGAAATGGCAGCTTTGTTTGTTTGTTTGTTTGTTTTGTTTTTCAAGACAGAGTTTCTTTGTGTAGCCTTAGCTGACTTGGAGCTGTAGAGCAGGCTGGCCTTGAACTCACAGAGATCCTCCTGCCTTTGCCTCCTGAGGGATGGGATCAAGGGTGTGCGTTCCCACCCAGCTGGACATGGCAGCTTTGACTTTCTCGACTCTCTTGTGCTTCTCCTTTCTGCACAGTGGCCCTGGTGATGGCTTCTTCAGTTCTGCCTTTCAAGCCCGGCTTTCAGGGAACAGCCTTCACAACGCTTCTATCCCTGAACGTGAGTGTGCTAGCACAGGGCTTTCCTGGGAGTTTAACCAGAAAAGCCAAGTCTGAAACTTGGGTTTTGTTTTATGGGTGTTTGTTTGTTTGTTTGTTTTGTTTTGTTTGCCTATATATAGTAGACTGGGAGAGAGAAAACCCAACATTAAAGGACAAATACTCAAGAGTCGGTTACTATAGTATGCAAAAGAACTTGTTCATAAGCTCTGTAAGGCCATTCTGAGAGAATGTGGTCACAGAGCAAGGCCTTTTAGGGGTAGCTGTAGGCTGCCACCAGTGTTCTAATAGTCTTGTGAATACATACATATATACATATACAATTATGTATATAGCTACAGGGACTAATTAGCTGTTCACCTTCCAGGGATAGTATGGTGTGAAGGACATCCATTCATGTGTTAAGTACATAAAAGGGAAATATAGAGCCAGGTATAGTGGTACATACCTTTAATCCCAGCAGAGGCAGACAGAACTCTGAGATTGAGGCCAGCCTGATCTACATAGTGAGTTCCAGGACAGCCAGGGCTTCATAGATTGTCTCAAAGAAAGAAACTGTGAGGGGTGGAATACAGTTCTGGGGATTAAAGCCCATGATTAGTCAGTGCTAGAAGGCAGCTCAAGAGGATTCCATATACCCACATCCATATACATGCATATAAAGGTTTGCCTTGCTGTTAGACCTGCAGGGGTAAGTAGAGGTCAGTGGGTATTGAGGAGCAAGAGATTGTATTAGGCAGAAGGGATGGCATGATCAAAGCCAAGGGCAGGGTAAAACTCAAGGCTCAGATTATGTGCTGAGTCTGGAATTTTTTTTTTCTTTTTTTTAATAATTTATTTATTTTATGTGAGTACACTGTAGCTGATTCAGACACACCATAAGAGGTCACCAGATCCCATTACAGATGGATGTGAGCCACCATGTGGTTGCTGGGTATTGAACTCAGGACCTCTGGATGAGCAGTCGATGCTCTTAACCACTGAGCCATCTCTCCAGCCCGAGTCTGGAATTTTAAGTTAGAAAGAGAGTTGGAATCCACATGATGAGGGCTTGAGATACTTAAGGTATTGGAGACAACATGGAAGTTTCTGAACATGCAGGCAGCTAGGAATGCTGTGTATTGTGGAGTTGGTATGGCTGGAAGAAAGTATAGGATGTCTAGGATGGTAGGTGCATCCACTGGAAGTCATTTTAGGGCTGTACCTAAGGATCAGGGACAGCCAAGAACGTACCCAAGAGGGACCAGGCAAGGGAGGAAAAGAGATGGCACGGAGGCCCTGAGTGCAGGATGACCTTTCACTCTTCTGAATCAAGTGCCAGGAACACAGTGGGCTCCAGAGACTGCGAAAGGAATGAGAACTGGGAACTGGTTTGGAGGGGCAGCATACAGCCTTAGTCCTTAGAGAGGGAGCTTTGGACTGAAATTTGTTCAGGGGAGCTTAGGAGATGTTTCAGACGGAAGGCAGTTGATGCTGTGGTAGTGACTACACAGAGGCTGGAAAGAGGAACATGCAAGAGAAGGAGGAATGAGAAGGGAGCTGGAAGAGCAGGATGCAAGGGAGTGTGGCGTCTGAAGCAAAGAGCTTGTGGGCAGGGGAGTTAGGCACAAAGTGAATGTCAGCTTCCTCTTGAGTTGCTCAAATTGGAGTGAGAAGGCAACTAGGACTCCAACTTAGGCTGGCCTGGCCCCATGATGTCTCTAAGAGGATTATGAGGCTTATGACTTGCAGCAACCCCCCATCCCCCCCCAGCCCCCTATCCCCTATCTCCCAGGCAGGGTCAGCCTGGTATCTGTCTGATGTCTCTTTTCCCCCAGACCTGGCATATGGCTCTGTAATCACTGTGAAGAATCTCCGGATGGCCATTGGCTACCTGCATTCTCATAGGCACCTCTACCCTGAGGGCATTGGTGCTCGCCAGCAGCAGGTGGGTAACCATGTCAAGTATGGTTGCAGCTACACTGAACTGTCCTCTGTGACTGAGCCTGTCATTCACTTTCTTGCCTGTCATCCTTAGTTCACCCATTTTCTGTTGACTGAAGTATTTTCCTTGTTCCTTCCCTTCCTTTCTTTGGTTAACCTCAGTTTCTTTAGATTTTAGCTTGGAGGGTCCTGTCTATCTCATGGTTCCTCCCACCCCACAGATTGGTGCCCTTCCCCCTTTACCAGAGACTTCCTTGCCTTCCTGCCTGCCTCTGGGGAGCCCTTTTTAAGGGATTGTGAGGGTTTGCTTCTCCCGTCCTTGCGCAAGCTCCCGGCCTGGAGAGCGAGGAGAAGAGGCAGTTGTTCCACTGCAGGCCTCTGACCTCAGTTCTAAATGTTTTAAGACAGTTAACGTCTATAAAATAAAGTCGAAAGGTTTAGAAAAGTATCTTAAAAAAGAAACAAAAGCTACTTATAATCCAGAAGATCTGCATTTTTTCAGACATTTTGGAACATTCTAACTATAATTAGGTATCTGAGTTCTTAGGAGACTTGTATAAAAACTCCACCCACGGAAACAAACATTCCTGTGGGAGTGGGGAAGGGGCTATACTTATGATAAAGAAACAATATTTTCCCTGGGAGAATTTTGATAATGGCTCTTAGAAGAACAGAAACCATTCCCTCTGTATGTGCACGGGACCTACAGGACCCTGACATCTGTGAACAAGTCCCAGTAGATAGACTGGATCTTGCTTTGTTTCGTGTGAGCCAAAATGTTTTAGCTTTTGTGTATTCTTAATCATTTTTTTTTTTTTTTGAGAAACAATGCAAAATTCTACTCTGATAACTCAAATATAACCATGGTCCATGCAGAGTGATTTCCCATATGTGCTAGTTCCCAACTTTTTTTTTTTTTTTTAAGTAAATTAGTCATGTTGTGTCCAATTGAAGTTACAAGAAAAATACCTGTATAGGCATAATTACAGGCATAATTGTAAATTTTTGTCTCTCCTCTTGGGAGCATTTGGGAGCTGCCTTGCTTGGAATCCTGACTCCCCAAACTATATAAGCTGTGTCATCTTGAACAAATGCCCTCGCCTATTTCTTTGTAATATCGTGGGGAAATACTAGCACCTGTAGCACAGAGCTGTGGTAATGACTGAGCAGGGGAGGACTGTCTGGTGCTCAGAATAATGCCTGCTGATGAATGGCAGCTGCTTTGAGCATGAGCATTCATGAGCCTTTTTGCATGCTGCTTTAAAAAATGCTTCAAAATATTTTTACCAGTGTATAATATTCTATTCCATGTACACAGCATCATGTTAACTAGTCCTCTTAATAGATGTTTATTTTATGTCTAAGTTTTTGCTTTTAGACCAATGACTACATTATAGACATTCATGAGTGTACACAGTTTTATAAATCAGTTATGACTATGGGCTAAAACTTAAGCATAAGATATTTATGGAGCATTTTACTGTTGTTTACCCACATATTAGGAAAAATAGTAGCTTTGTTTTTTTCATACGTATGGATGGGCCTGAGATGTGGGTACACGTGTGTATGTGCATGTGGAGACCACACGTCCGTGTCAGGTGCTTTCCATAATCACTTCCCCCTTAGTTTTTTAGAAATGTCTCTCACTGAACGAGCCCACTGGTTTAGTTAAACTGTCTGGCCAGCAAAGCCTAGGTATTGTCTTGTCTCAGTAATAGGATTCTGAGAACACCAGTGTTTTGTTTTGACATGCGTGTTGGGTATCAAACTCAGATTCTCATGTCTATGCAGCAAGACCTTATCAGCTGAGCTGTCTCCCTAGCCCATGGCACATTTTTTTTCAGTGAGTTATTCTTATTTTATGTGCATTGGAGTTTTGCCTACACATATGTCTGTGTTGGATCCTCTGGAACTGCAGTTACAGGCAGGTGTGAGCTGACATGTAGGTGCTGGGAATTGAACCTGAGTCCTCTGAAAGAGTGCTCTTAACCTCTGAGCCTACTCTTCAGCCCTGAGGCATTATCTTAATTACTTTTTAAATAGGTTAAATCTACTGCTTTCTATGCTGGAGACTGTTAACACATGGTATAATGATCCTCTCTCAAGACAGCTGAAACTTTATTGTCAACATACCAAAAGAAAGAAAAAGAAATATAAAACTTCTTAAAGGGTAGGGCCTCAAAATTCTGAAAAATGGAGAAAATCTTATTCAGGAGTGCCCACTTCTGAATCTTACTGGGAGATGTGGCTTCCTGGGTTGGTAGCTGGGGATCCTGAAAGATGTTCAAGTGGTGTTAGTTTGCTGGGGCGTGTGTGTGTCCAGCTGTGCTGATCATGATGATACCTCCTCCCTTCCTTCTGCCCTCCACTTAGGTTACCACCTATCTGCATAAGGACTACAACAACCTGTGGATTATCAAGAAATATAATACCAACACAGGTAATGTGGCGGAGACTGAGACCCTGTGCTGCTGTGCACTGAGTCCCTCACCTTTCTCGTGATGCTGGGTTCCTGAACAGCTTTGACATCTCAACTGACCGTTGGCAACATCACTGAGCTCTGTCGTGCTCCAAGCACAGTTGAAAGGGTAGAGGATGAGTCAAACAGAGCAGGGTCAGGACTCAGGTTTCATCCAGGAAGAGGTTATGTAAGCTTATCCCAGAGGCTGCTAGGTAGCCCTAACTGAGGGTACCTGGGAGCCGCTTTCATTACCAAACTGGAGACTCCAGCTGTAGTCCTGATCTGATAGAGTATTTTTCTTTCTGGTCCCTGTCTTGGCTCAGTTAGTTGATAATCCAAGTGTCTGCCAGCCTTGTGCCTGTAGTGCTTGCTCTATCACACACACACACACACCTCTCTCTCTCTCTCTCTCTCTCTCTCTCTCTCTCTCTCTCTCTCTCTCTCTAGCTGGGTTCTTTGGTTTTAGGATTAAGCAAGAGGTACTTTAGGGTCCTCCTTTCCTTGGAAGGCAACTAGCTACCTGTGCTAGTTGACTTGTAGTGCTTTGTGTTGTAGCTATATGCAGAGGGCAATTATCACCTGAGCCCATCCTCACTGGCAATATCCTGAACTCCAGGCATTCCTTGTGACTGCTCAAAAAATACCACCTGCCTAAGCTGGCACTAGCCAGTGGCTCTACATCTGGAAGAGTGGTTACAGCTGTTCATCTACACATCCTTTATTTTTCCTTGCCATCTCTTCATATTGTTGCTTCAGGCTAAACCACACATATAACCAACCATCTCTCCTGCTGCTCCATTTGCATGCTCAGTAACGCAAACTGGCCCCTTGAGTGAGTCTGTGATGCTACTATTGATTGTGCTTTTGATAGAACAGGCCAAACTAAGTAGTCTGTCACGATGAAGTTTGAGGGAGACCAGCTGTTACTTCTAAGTCATTTGAACTTGCCTGGTCTCTGCATTGTAGCTTCTAAGCTAAGATGGTTGCATTTCATCTAAGCAGCTAAGGTTTCCTGGGAACTTTGTTGTCTGAAATCTTAGTGTTCTTGTTGGATGTAAATGTGACAGAACCTTCTCCTAATGAATAAACTGCCGGGCTGAGAGCAGGCCGGCCTGTCTGACAGTGCCGTGCCGGCAGTAGTGTGGATTGCTTTTTAAATATTTTATGCAACACATAAAGGCCCCTCACTCCAGTCCACACCAAGTAAAACTTCCTTCCCTGTTTACAAGGCAGCATAGCAACGGGTATCAGTGCAGGTGAATTTCAACCGAGCCAGACATTTGTGTTAACAAATTTAGCTTTTCTGACCTTGATTTGTTTATAGTCTTGGCATCTCACTGTTTGTGACAAAATTTTACAAGGATGCCTTCTGCCTAGCCATGATGGCTGCCAGCTACTTTTCTATGCAGCTGCCTTTCTAGATCATGACCAGTTTTGACTTGTAGATGCCCAGAAAGGAGTCATTTTCTTTCAATATTTCATTGTTTTGTTTTTTGTTTTTCAAGACAAGGTTTCTCTGTGTATTCCTGGCTGTCCTGGAACTCACTCTGTAGACCAGGCTGGCCTCGAACTCAGAAATCCGCCTGCCTCTGCCTCCCAAGTGCTGGGATTAAAGGCGTGCGCCACCACCGCCCGGCACTACTGCCGGGCTCAGCATTTCATTGTTAATGTTTTTCATTTCATGCTTAGGAAGTCTATTAGCAAGATAAAATTTGATTTTGGGAGTTGCTGGGCAATTGCATGGATTTAATTTTGTGGAGACTGTATTTATTACCCATGAAGGGCATTTTCATTAGTTAGCCTCCCACCTGAAGCTCCAGCAGAGGCTTCAGTGCCTGTCAGGCACATATCCCATTGCTGTCCTGGCATGGTGGCCAGTCCGCCCACATGCTCACAGGCTCATTGGTTCCCACCTCTTCTATACATAGACACTTTGCTGTACAAGTCATTTGCCATTGTTGAAACAAGTATGATTCTTTCACATGTGTTCCTTTATCCTGCCTGTTCATGTGACAGATTTCCCTACTCCTTCAAGTGTCTTTTAAGCATTACTACTGGGGCACTGTAATCCTCTGAGGTGACTGGAGAACCTCACCCTTTAGTCCTACAGCACAGTTAGTACTGACAGCACATATCCAACAGGGCTCAGTTGTCACTAGCCTAGAATGTGAGTGACTCACTTGGTACCCACACTGGTTTCTTTTGGCAGATCCCCTAGATCCTTCATTCCCAGTGGAGTTTGTCAGACATGGAGACATCATACGACTAGAACACAAAGAGTAAGTGCTCTAGTAATGGAACCAAGTTGATGTGTGGAGTAAGAAATCCATACATGGTATATGGATGAGTACTAAGCTAGCCTTTGCCTTTTGACTTGTGTGAATACCTTCAGTGAGCCTTCCCTTGTTAATCCCACTGGGTGAGAATGAAACCACTACCACAATTTTTGAGCTAAATTTGAAGCAAGCTTTATTGGCCAGGACAATGGACAGTGGCCAGGTCCACACCTAGGATTCCTAGAGAATGGCTTCAAATTATGTTAGTCCAGTGCTTATAAAGGCAAAACCCACAAGGCTATGTATGTACTTGTCACCTTTGTCCAATCTAGGGTAAGCATACATCCTGATAGGTACCTCCCACCTACTTGTGATCAAGTACATCCTGTACAGTTGGGGCAACCAACCCTCTTTACTGCAGTGAAAACATGTGGGTTGTTATCTTACATGAGCAACAGCCCCCAGCATTCCAGGATGTGATCTGTCATTGGGCAAGTGGGGCTACCAGTTTAGAGACATTTTTGTTTTATAGATCTCGTAAACACAGTAATTTAACATTAAACATAACTTTAGCTCTCACCCCTACCCCAACTCTCACCCCTACCCCTCATCAAGGAAAGGATAGTTTGATAGCCCAAAGCTGCATCTTTGGTAGATGCTTTTAGGAAATGTAAATATCTATTTCTGAGACTGGCACACTAGTCTGTCTCACTGTGTGTTCATTGAAATGAATGGAAACACCAAGATAATACAGAAACTGCTAAAAATTATGGAAAAAGCTGACAAGATACTAGAGTTACTAGGCCAAAATCCAAGTGAAAGAGGGAATCCAGAGAATAAGTGAAGTGCTGAAGCCATATTTTCCCTCATCCTGTTACAGAAATAATATGAGTTGCTGGTGAAAAATCACTCTACACATCTAGAGATTGATGAAGGAAAGAAACTCTTTAATAGCATTTGCTCATGTTCAAAGAGGACCCAGCCTGGAATAGATTTCATTAACTTATAAACCCCCCTAGGCATTCCACATATGCTGTCACCTTAAATCTCTGTTAGGTCCCAACTTAAGGTCACATTTTGAACAATGTAAATGGAGTTGAGAGTGTATAATTCTGGACACTTGGTCAGATGGAAGATTTACACAGTAAAGATATTGCCAGAATTATTCTTAAGTACACCAATGTTATTTTTTCCAATAATTGTTACCCTGGTTCACCCTTCCCACCTGGCAGGATTATGTTTCTTCTGAAAAGAGCAGGACTTAATGATGGCTGTGACTTTGAGCTGCCTATTGGAGGTATATTCTTTGATATGGAGAAGGGCCTAAAGACCAACTTTAAGTCAAGACTTTCCTTTTGTAATGGGAGTAGGGACTAATTGGAGGTCAGTCTTGGTGAATAAACATGGGCAGAAACTTTCTTAGAAGCCCCAAACTTCAGTTATGATACAGACTTTGCTTTCTCCATTTCCAACAAGTCTGATCAGTACATACTAACCTTCCCATCACAGTGCTTCTTCGGCTAAATTCTACTTTGTATAACTTAATATTTCCTAAACAAATTTATTAGTAAATCCTTTATAGGATTTTACTACTTCAAGTTTCTTCTGCATCAGTTCCATGGTCTTGAGGGTGTTTTTGTTTTGTTTTGTTTTGTTTTGTTTTGTTTTGTTTTGTTTTGTTTTGTTTTGTTTTTCCTCAAGACAGGGTCTCTCTGTGTAGTCCTGGTTGACCTCGAACTCAAAAGAAATCTACTGCCTCTGCCTCCCGAGTGCTAGGATTAAAAGTGTGCATCATCACAGCCTGTCTCCAAGAGGAGTGTTTAAGTCAAACTTCTAGGTTCCCCCAAAGTGACAAGTTTAATATTAAGTGACTTCTAAGACTTGGAACCCAGAAGGTTTAGGCTTGAGTGTGTATCTGCTCCATCCACTCACCCCCAGGCAAAGTGGCTTTCTAGGAGCAGACTGTTAATGGTTGTATAGAGAACCCTAGATCCCAAGAAAAAAGTTAGAGTTGATCTTTCCCTGGGTCTGCAGCTCATATTCATGTCACCTAGGTGGGTTCAGCAATTTTAAGCCATGAGACTGGTAATGTCTCATAGGTGCCTGGCTAAAAGTAAGAGTTAACTCTACTTTTGGAAAGACATTGGAATCCATTCCTATAAATAGTTTTCAACAAGAGGAATACTGCACAAAGGTGTATTACTCAAGGAAAAGGCACAATAACCAAAATCAGACAAAAGCAGTTGTTAGCAGAAACAGCCTCAAAAGAATTACATACTGCAATTACAAGATAAAAGATTTGAGAGAGAAAGAGAGTTGGATTTTAGATACTTTAGATTCCTACTATTAAGTAAATCTGATATTGCCTCTAATAAATTGCTAAAATCAAACCTGATTTTTATAAATTTTCCAAAATTGTGTCACGAACATTTTTTACTTATGGATGAAAGCAAGAGTTGACATAAAAAGCTAAGTACATCAAAAATAAATTAAATCTCTCCTCATTCCTTGCAAATCCTCACTTTAAAAGAAGTTGGTGAGAATAGAATGTTTGCCCAAACATGTCCATTCCAAGTTCTAGTCTCTTCTCTGCAGACCTGTCTCCTTAGCCAGGAAAAGCTAAAGCTTCCAATAGAAATGTGTGAACCTTTCCTGATGCCCCACCCCTGGCCTGCCACACCGTGCTCCACACAGTGCTTCCCCACCCCACCCCCGAGCTCCTTTCTTCCCTAGTTCTCAGACTATTTCTCATAACTGAATAGATGCCCCATTGCCTGGTATGTTGGGATTAACAGTTCACATTCTAATTTATTCTAATACTAACAGATGGCTGCATAGTCTTAATAAAAGAAACAGTGTGCACATCTCTTTTCTTCAGATAATGGCTCTTCTCTTCTCCAACTTCTAGAACTACTCGGAACCTGCACAGTCACTATCATGAGGCTCCCCTGACCCGGAAGCACTATCAGGTCACTGGCTATGGCATAGTAAGTAAGAAACTGGAGTGTGAGCAGGGAGTATGTAAAAAGTTGTGAGACTTGGTTCAGGGCCATGTAGTAGGACACATCCTCCTTAGAATTCTAGAATGTTCTAAGAGAATTTGGAGGCTGGACATAAGATAGTTTCTTTTGTTATTGTTATTTTGTTTTTTTGAGACATTATCTCACTATGTAACCTTGGCTGGCCTGGAACTTGCTGTGTTGACCAAACTAGCCTTAAACTCACAGAGATCCACCTGCCACTGTCTCCCAAGTGCTGGGATTAAAGCTGTGTGCCATCATGCCTGGCCTGCATATAGACTTCTCTAACATTCCACAACTGTTTAGCTCAGTTTCCTATGAGAAAAGAAGCCTATAAATTCTGTTTTGTCTCTATCCTTCTTACAGAGTAACTATATACTTTAGATAGTCTAATACCTAATAATGTCAGATATGAATACCACGTGGATCTCTTAAATCTCATGCTGGAAGACTGGCAAGATGGCTCAGTGGGTAAAGGCACTTGCCTTGCAAGCCTGCCAGCCTGAGTTCAATCCCTGGAACCCACATAAAGGTGGAAGGAGAGAACCAACTCTGTGAAATTGCCCTTTGATGTCCACATGTGTACCGTGGCATGTTCCTCCCCTTCCTGGTCATGGATGCACACATGCACACAATGATAATAAACTGAGACCTGGGTGATCCTATACTCTCCTAGATCCCAACGTCTTGCTGGTTGTATTTTACAGATCTTGTTCCTTTCATACAGAGGCCTGTTATCAACATAGCTTTGCGTTTTGCTATCTCAGGGACATGCACTTAACAGAAAAGAGCTCTGTGGAAACTTGTGTCCTGAGAGTAATGGAAGCAGGACAGCTGGTGGAAACCCATCGGGCTCTCTCCTAAGGCCCTGAGGCATCATTAAAGAGTGGATTCCAGCTGGGCAGTGGTGGCGCATGCCTTTAATCACAGCATGTGGGAGGCAGAGGCAGGCGGATTTCTGAGTTCGAGGCCAGCCTGGTCTACAGAGTGAGTTCCAGGACAGCCAGGACTACACAGAGAAACCCTGTCTCGAAAAAAAAAAAAAAGTGGATTCCATAAAGTGAATTTCCTAAACCTCTTTGTATTTCTTGAGCCCATATTGTACTAAAGCCAAGACTCTGAAGTTTTCATCTGTTTTCCCATGGGCCTCTCCTGAGAAGAATTAAACACAGCTACCGTAATTTCCAGGTGCAATTTTCAGGTCTGGGTCAGACCTACCTGGCTTGGGTGAGAGTGTCCAGATGTGCACATCAAACACAAATGGCCCAGATCTTCTTACTGGCTCAGTGAGGTCTTGAGTATGATTTAAAGGAAAAATCAGCTGTTTAGAACTTAACACTGTAAAGTTAGCATTGAGACTCCCTCCAGATTCATGCCTGTGTCTATGATGGGGTCCCAGTTGATGTCTCTCTGTTGGGGTACTTCCATAGCCTTCTCGTTCACTTCCCTACATCAGTTTTTGAGGTCCATTTAACCTTTGAAACATGGCGGCATTTGAAAGGGTGGCCATTTTCCTTTTAACACTTGGTCTCTAGCATCATATGACTCCCGTAATGTTTTCTTGGTTTATGTGGCAGAATGGGACAGGGGACTCAAATGACTTCTGGCGGATTGAAGTTGTAAATAGAAAATTTGGGAACCGGATCAAGGTACTAAGAAGTCGAATTCGCCTCATCCATTTGGTCACAGGTTGTGTCCTGGGATCTTCAGGAAAGATTCTGCCTAAGTGGTAAGCCTCTGGGGTCCTGATAGTGTGAGCCAGCTCACTCCTTCTTCTTACACTACATGGGTATGCCAGAGGCTTCAGTTACCCCTGGTGAATTCCTTATTTGGTGCACAGAACCCCAGCTTAGCTTTGTATTTTATGTGCCTTGATAGTTGGACATTTGTATGACAGCCTTGAGGTTAAAACTCTAGGCCTGTGTCTTTGTGTAAAGTGGAAATAATGCATGCTAGTTACTGGTAAGTTGTCAATTATGAAAGTGTGAGGTTAAAAGAGTAATGGCCACTGATTTACAGAGAAGTTCCACATATGTAAGAGTGGTGGACATTGCTATACTTGGGGCCATTCCAAATCTTCTAGAACATCTGTGACTATTTTTTTGGCAGGGGCTGGGAGCAGTTGGAAGTTACTTGTACTCCGTACCTAAAAGAAACCACTAACTCCATTTGGAACATAGAAGAACATATCAATCCCAAACGTGAGTTGAGGCCACTGCCTTGGTTGGCTCTGTCATAGAAAATACACTACTAGTGACCTCCTACAAGGTTGTTTCAGCCTCCCAGGCTCTGTTTCTGTATCATGGGAGACTCCATGCCTTCTATGCTTGTTGTGGATTAGTCCAGTTGACCTGTGTCAAGTATTTCCTCTCCCTACAAACCCTTCACAGAAGGCCACAGTTACACTGATCCTAAACGTCTGCCTCCAGACTCCTTTGATCTTCCAACTTCGGTGTTAGCTTCAACTCAGTCTTTGGATTCATTTTCCCTCACCACCCTCCTCCCCAGCCTGTGTTTGATTTCTCCATACTTGCCATTCCATTCTTCTTAGTGCCTTATCTAGACAAACAGCGGATTGATTGGTTGAACAATTCCTTATTAAATATGTCAGGAACCACATGGGTCCTGTGGATGTATTGGTGAATGAGACAAATCTGTTTCTGAGTCTCATACTAACAGGAGGCCAGCTTCTGGGCTAGTGCCACAGTGATGGGTGGGTGGAACCAAGAGCAGCCAGATTGCCAAGGAGGCCCTGTGTGTTCCTCTGCAGTCCTCAGATTACCGAATGAGTGCTCAACATGAGCTTCGTGAATGGCCCCCGTCCTGAGGCGCTGCCGCATCTCAGCTCCATAGGAGGACTGCTCTTGTCTCTGTAGTGTAAGGGTGTGTGTGGTAGGGTGTGGTGCTGAGACGATAATGTGGCAAAGCCTTCCTCCTGTCATTTTCTCCCTAGTGCCAAACATCAGCCTGGACGTGCTGCAGCCCAGTTTTCCTGAGATCTTGCTGGAGTCTCATATGGTCATGATCCGGGTACTATGGCCCCTTCTTATTCCTTTTAAATCTAAACCTCAAGTTCTTAGAGAAGCTCTTGGGCACCCACAGATTTAGAGCACAGAGCAGTAGCCATGGTGTAGATCCCTGCCCCGTTGTGGAGGATGTTGAAAGTGTTTCACCCACTGGTTTGCTATATCTTCATGAGGATTTCCATCATCACAGGTCAAGGTGGTGATTTGATGAGGATATTGACAGCAGTGATTCCTGAGTTGTAGTTTCATGTCTATTGCTATGACAAACACCCTGATAAACTTCTATCTTGATTAGGTTTTATTGCTATGAAGAGACACTATGACCATGGTAACTCTTACAAAGGAAAACATTTAACTGGAACTAGCTTACAGTTCAGAAGTTTAATTCATTGTCATCATGGCAGGAAGCATGGCAGCATGCAGGCAGACATGGTGCTGGGGAAGGAGCCAAGAGGTCTAACGTCTGGATGGGCAGGCAGCAGGAAGAGAGAGACACTGGGTCTGGACTGAGCATCTGAAACCTCAAAGTCCACTCTCATTGACACACTCCTTTTACCAAGGCCACACCTACTTCTACAAAACCACACCTCCTAATAACACCACTTCCTATGAGCCTATGGGGGTCATTTTCATTCAAATCATCACAAGCAAATTAGGGGAGAGTAGGGTTTATTTCACTTAATAATCTCCTAGGTTACAGCCCATCACTGAGAGAAATTGGGACAGAAACTTGAAAATCAGATCTGCTTGCTATATCACACAGCATTACTTGTGACACTTCACAGCCAGAGTACAGGAGGATCCCCAGAGCCTAGCTGACTCACAGACCAGCATATGCTCAGCTTTCTTAGATAGTCCAGGACCACTGGTCTAGGAGTGGTACCACCCATGCTGAACTGAGCCCTCCTTCATCAATTAATAATCAAGGTAATCTCCTACAGACACACTCACAGACCAGCCAGAGCTAGATAATTGGGTTGAGGCTCTCTTCCCAGGTGATTATGGGTTATAGCAAGTTGACAGTTGAAATGAACTTTATGCAGTGTATGTATTCATTACAGTCCTGTGAAGGTTATTGTCATTCCCACTTTACAGACAAGGAACCGAGGCATAGAGATATTAAGGAGCTTTTAAAAGGGTACTCAGGTATGTGTAAAGTAGATCCAGGCTTCAAAGGTGGGCTCTCAGGGTCAGGGTCAGTCACTATGACACTAGCTTTGATCGGCAGTGCTCCTGAAAGTCACACATTGCATCTCATGACATTAGAACCCGTTGGAATGAGAAGCTGCTAAGGGTGTGTTTCTATGCATCTTACGGTCTGTTTTTTACTACTTAAGCAGTCTTTAATGAAAGCTGTGCATGAGATGTCTCTACTCCTGCATCTTCTCCATCGTTTCTTCCTGGTATTTGCCCTTCTCCTTTCCTACTTGTCGGGACTTGGCTTTCCTCTCCAGGGTATTCTTGCGGTCCTTGTCCAGCTTCAGCCTGGTGATAACCACCTTGCTGGGTGGATGCCCACGTGGACAGTTGTGCCATTAGCCTTCTCTCGCTGGATCTTTCAATGTAGATGACTTATTTCTTCCTGTACACTTGGAGACCACTTTGCCAATCTGCTAGCCTTTGTAGAGTCCTCGAACAACCTGAACTTCATCATCCTTTTGAGTGGGCATAGACCAAACATTATACTTCTGTCTCAGTTCTTTGGAAAGAGGGGAAGACATGATCTTCCTCCGAATGTGAGAAGGTGCATTGAAATGCCACTTGTGATTCTTGCTTCTGTCAGAAGTCACAAAGGGATTGAATTTCATTTTGGCGGCTGTGATCCATCGATGGCTGCAAAAGGAGAGAGCGCATCTTACAGTCTTCCCCACGAGCGCATTCTTGTGCTGAAGCTACTTGGGAGGCGTGGCTTATTCTTGTTTAAAGATTTCTAAGACTCACTGTTTGCCCCCTGTTGTTAGGAGCTGGCAGCAATCTTAGCATCAAAAGTCTAAAGTCAGTTGAGAGAGGAAATCTTTAAATGGAGAAGATTTTGCCCACAGATGGAACTTGCTTGTGTAGATGGAGGAGACATTGCTGCAGTTGATGTCTGGTGGAAGACCCGTGATCTTACTGCGGGAACCTGAGTCCTACAGAAATGATGTTCAGACCAGTGTCTCTCTCAGGCCACAGAGGTAGCCAGCTGTCAGCCACCCACAGAACTGCAAGGAGCTGTGGCAGATATTAGTGTTCCTCTCTGAGCCACTGTCAAGTAGACCTACCTGGAGTGATTTATAAGCAGCCCTCAGAAAACATAGCTGACTTACTCCATCAAATTAAGCTTTAAAATCCAGCTATTTGTCAGCTTTGCACATTGGAAGGTGATAAGTTGACATTAAACAATCTCTGGGTCACTTTTTCTCTCACTCTGTGCTTGTAGCTGTCACTGTGTCCTGATGGCATAGCTCTTTGGAAAGTATGTCTGTCACTCTGAATATCAGTCTGGGTATGAGTAGAATTTTAAGGCTAAAGTAAGAGTAGAATTTCAGTCCTTGTTTTGCCAAAAGGTAGAGACAAAGAAAAGGATGTGTAAGAGCTCTTAGTTTACCAGAATGAGAGAGAAGAGGGAGACGGTGAATCCAGACTCTAGACATGCAGATATTGGTGTATATGTTGTATCCGTGTCTGTCTGTCTGCCTGTGAGTTGAGACCTGAATGGAAAAAGCTCATGGCCTGGTAAAGTGAGGTAGGAGGAAGCATCTAGATTTAGTTTATATGCACACGCCATGTTGAGTAAGAGTCTGCCTCTTTTAATCTCTTGATTTGTAGAGATGCTGGATTTCTCTTAAGATGGTGAGGTGAATAGGATTGCTGTGTCCTACTGAGTACCTGATTTTGGACTGAATTGGGCTGGTTTTAAGGAATTGATTTCCCTCATCAATTATTCCCAGGACCAGAACAGTTCATTCCTCATTCTAAGGCCCTTTGGATAGCCATAGTGATTGTGGAGGTTTGAATAAGAATGGGCCCATAGGCTCATATATTTGAGTGCTTAGTCACCATAGAGTGCCACTATTTGAAAGGATGGGATTAAAAGGATTCAGAGGTATGACTGTGTTAGAAGTATGTCACTGGGGCGGGGGGAGCTTTGAAGATAGATCTCTATCTATCTATCTATCTATCTATCTATTCATTTATCTATCTATCTATCTATTCATCTATCTATCTATCATTTTTCAAGACAGGGTTTCTCTGTGTAGTTGTGGCTGTCCTGGAACTCACTGTATAGACCAAGCTGGTCTCAAACTCAGGGATCCATCTGCTTCTGCCTTCAGATTAAAGGCGTGTACCTCAATTGCCTAGTTTAAGGGCCTTCAGATTTTAAAAGCCTGTGCCAGACCTCGGTGTTCTCTCTCTCTCTCTCTCTCTCTCTCTCTCTCTCTCTCTGTCTCAGCCTTCAGATCAGAATGTAGCCTACTGCTCCAGTGCCATGCATGCTGCCATGCTCCCTGCCATGATGATAACAGAGTAAATCCCTGAAACTCAGCAAGCCCCCAATGGAATGTTTTCTTTTGTAAGAGTTGCTGTGGTCATGGTGCCTTTTTACAACAATAGATCAGTGACTAGGACAGTGATTCAGGGGATTTGCAGCTGGTCCTTTTGGGGACACACACCTCCACCCACTTTTTAAGTGCAACTCATTGCCATACTGAGACTTAAAAACTAAACTATACTCAAACCCTTGCTTTGTTGAACTAGTCAGGCTCCTGGGTAGCAGGCCACTAAATAAGTAAGACCTTCTAGATTGTTCTTGGATAAACCAGTAGCTCTTAGTTGAGGGTAGTTTTGCCTTTCTGGGAATATCTAGCAATATATGAAGATTATATTTTTGCTAGCAGAGCTGAAGACTGGAGCATGGGTGCTTTACTGGCCTTCTGGGGAGTAAATACCAAGTGCTAAACACAGGACAGCCGCACAGCAAAGTTATCCAGCTCCAGATGTTAGCAGTGACCAGGCTGTGAAACCGGACCTACACAGCAGCTAACTTCCTAGTTTTTATTGGTATTGAGGACGGCTCAGGCCTGGGAGCTAGTGTCCAAGATCCTAGCTGTTCCTTCCTATTAGTTAAGGCACAGTTTTGCTATGTGAGACAGACAAGTCACTGCATATTCTTGGCTGGGTCCAAGTCCTTCAGACTAAATTGAGTACTGGAAATGATTTCTCTTCTCAAAGAGATATATTCTTGGAAGGGAAAAAATAAAAGCAAACAAAATTCTTACCTCTCACAGATATTTATACATTCCATAAACAGTTATATAATATAGTTATTCTATTAAAATATTACAGATGACATTTAGAAAAAATAATAATCTAAAAGCCTTCTCCAGGCAAAGGGTAATGAAAACCCATTGAGACACTAAGCTAAAATAACCTTTTCCGAGTCTCTGTTCTTCTGTTTGAAATTAAGTACTGATATTATCCTCCTACACACACCTCCTTAACGCTGGTCTTAGCCAAGTGGGCTGTTATTGGTAGGAGTGGAGGCTTGCTTGTCTGAAGAATTAAGGCAGTTATTTCAGGCAGGTAGACAGTGGCTGCAAATGGAAACCTGATTGTTCTGTGCCAGGGAGGGGAATCACTGGGGTTCCTCTTGGTGCTTGGCTAGAAATCAAATCATTTATGCCTCATGCTTATATTAGCTGGTTAGACTCTCTTTCTTGACTAGCTTTTCTTTGCTGCCTTTTTACAGGGAAACAATGGCCTCAAACCCAAGGACAATGAGTTCACATCCAAACCCTGGCACTGGCCTATCAATTATCAGGTAGGGCCCAATTCTTGAGCTCCTCCAGGAAATAGCACCAAGCAAGAGTGTTGAATCTGTGGGGCTGGGGTATGTATGGCAAGGGGAGGCCTCGCCTAGGAGGATTCACTAGGAAAGACACTCTGTTTTCTACCTCATTTTGACTCCTACTTCCTAGAGAATTCATGTAGAGTGTTCAGTCTGAGCCTCCTGTCCAGGCTACTCATCTATGAAAGATGAGTAGTATGTGTAATTGTCCTTCCCCTTGAATGGGAATGGTTGGAGATAAGCCAAGTCTTGGATCAGCAGAGTTCTTTGCTCCACAGGGCCTGCGCTTCTCAGGGGCCAATGACACGGACTTCCGAGTCTATCTGCTCGGCAACCCCGTGAGTATCCCAGTTCTGAGTGTTTAGGTCCAAGCACCTGCCGGCAGAAGCTGGTGTCCTCTCATCCACAGCTCTTCTTCTGTACAGGTGGTCTGGTGGCTGAATCTGGTGAGCATTGTCCTGTACGTGCTTTCGGGGAGCACCATTGCCATTGCCGTGCAGAGAGGGGTACAGCTGCCTGCAGAGTTGCAAGGTCAGGGCCCTTGGGCTTTTCCTGTTCTGTCCTTTCATCTGGCTTGGGCCTGGACTCTGGGGAAGCTCTGCCTGCTGTGGGACTCCCCTTACCTCTCCCACTGCACATGGTTCTTCTCCTCTGCTTTGAAAGCCTAGAGTCAAGAGGTGCTTTACACTGGGCTCAACAGTTTGTATTCTTCCTAGTTGCCTGTAGCAGAGTATAATCATCCCTTTCTGTGTATTAGGAAAACAGGCACAGTGAGACAAAGAGCTTGTCACACAACACATAGCCAGTGATAATGTGCTAAGGCTCAAACCCCAGCAGTCTGCCTTCAGAGCCGTCACTGTCACACTGTAGCCAGAGAAGTCCCTTTTTCCTCATCTGCCCGCTTTGTTCCATGGCCCTGTCCTCTAGTGGGGATAGAGAGGCAGCTTCAGGTCATGGCAGTGGTTGCCCTCCTGGTTACCTTGGCTGCTGGACATGGATGATATCAAGGTACCCCACAGACACTTCTGCCATTGCCAGCTCCCTGTCTGAACGGTCCTAGCTCCAGACTCTCCCCTTCCCAGCCTTCTTTCTGACCTTGCTGCTGGGGAATGTCTCTAACAGCAAATAAATGGGAAGTAGAGACAGGGAAGCAACTGTCAGTGGGTATGTGTCTCCTGCCAGATACCCAGATCTGTTGTGGCTCCTGTTGGCATCCTTACTAAACTGGATACTGATCAGGGAGTCTGGAGACCCATTGACCCCTCTCTTTCTAGTTGCCATGGGATTTGGGTAGTCCATGTGAGGAAAGGAAGGCCCAGTGAGATGATGTGACATATTCAGAGTCACATACCAAGACACGGTAGAGCTAGGCTGGAGCCCCGGCTCTGCCTGCACTGCCACTTCCTTCATTGGGTTGTGCTGATTGGGCTATACAGGGCTGACCAAGGTGCTGTTGCGAGGAGGTGGCCAGCTGCTCCTGGGATGGATGCTCCATTACTTCCCTTTCTTCCTGATGGGCCGGATCCTCTACTTCCACCACTACTTCCCAGCCATGCTCTTTTCCAGCATGTTGACAGGTCAGCACTGCTGCCTCCCTGCCCTGGGGAGATGATGCAGTGGGAGGCAAGGTGGGAAAGGAGGATGAGGCCGCCCTGAGAAACTGGTCTGAGGTAGACCTCTGCCCTCTACTGTGGTGCCTACTTCCCGTAGGATCCCCAGGGGCTGTCCTGATAGGCTGGTGCATGTCCCCTGCTCTCCATAGGTATCCTATGGGATACTCTCCTGCGGCTGTGTGCCTGGGGCTTGGCCCCTTCTCCCCTGGGTAGGAGAATACATACAGTGGGAATCCTGAGCCTGCTTCTGGCAACTGCCTACAGGTATGTATCCCCTTATGTGACCCTCTAGCTTGATCTCTGGGTACATTTGAGCATCCCCAGGGTGCTCTTAAGGTCTTCTCAGGGATGGGCCATGTCCCCAAGAGTTCTGAATCAACTGGGCCAAGGTAACCCTAATGTGTAGTCAGTGAGGAATAGCAAGGATTTCAGTCCACTTTCTCCCAGTGAGTGGTTCCTAGCTTTGATACCACCCTAGCACATCTAGAAGGATATTTTCAAGTTACATGGCTCCTTTCTAAAACAGCTGCCAGTAGGGGGAGGGGAGGATGGAAGCATAGGGCTGTGGATATAGGGATGTGACTCAAAACTGCTGCACAGAGACAGATATTTGTAAAGTCCTCCTTTCCCTGCCTTCTGGCAAGTGTCAGAGGCCCTGTCAAGAGTCCTTGGCCACTGTGCTGGGGCCTGTGGCCCATGAGTACATGCTTGCTGAAAAGGGTTAAATTTACATGTTGGCACTCTGGGCCACACGTCCCATGGCCAGACCTCTGAAAGGTTACCTCTGTTAGGCCTGTTGGGGAAAGCCCTTCCCTTCCTGGTCATTCAGCCAGTAATGTCACAGTGTCCTGGGATGCATGGATAGATGGATGGACAGGCTGAGTTATGTTGGAGGAGCCTGTGTGATGGGCCCCAGTACGGGGACTTACAGTTAGAGCGCCTTGGTGCAGTTCTAGGATGCTGACCACCTTTCTCTCACTCTCACAGCTTCTACCTCTTCCACCCTCTGGCTTATGGGATGATTGGTCCCCTAGCCCAGGAACCTGAGAGTCCAATGGCAGGACTGAAGTGGCTGGAATCATGGGACTTTTGAAGCCACTGCCAGGACCCCAGCCTGGATCTGGGCATTGTCCAGGGACACCCAGCTCTGAAGCCAGATCCTGGGCCCTTCCAGCTTCAAGGGAGCTGCCTGAGGAGCCCAAAGCATTCTGCTGCCCCCAGGGCTAAACTCTGGGAAACAGACCTGGATTATACTAAACACTAAAAAGAGCCACAGCCCTGCCTATGGCACCTACACGAGGCACCTGACCTACAGCACTGCTCGGTGCCAGTTCCTGTTAGACACAAGGAGAGCAGCTGTGAGTGTTGGAGTGTACATATGCCCAGTCCCTTTGGAGTGTGTAGACCATGTAAACTGTGGCAGCCAGGTGTCATAAATTCCAAGAAATGGTCCAAGGTTAACAGGATATTCTCTGGTATCTTTTTACATTGGATTTGGTTTCATTTAGGTTTATAAGATCCTTGAGACATTTTCTAATCTTCAAGAGGGTTGAGAGTGCCACCCCACCCCTCATGGTGTTTTAGAGGCTCATCAGGTAGGACCGTTAAACCTCTCCTGCCCTTCTTCTCACATGCTTCCAGTGAGGCTAGCAAATCACCCTGAGCTTCGGGGCTGGCCTTCTGCTGCTGCCCACAGTGTCTTCTCCGGATACAGTGCTGCCTGGAGTATGTACAGTGCACTGGGTTCCCAGATACAAGCTGGCAGAGAACTTGTCAGCCTATGGTTGGCCTGCCTTAGACTTTTGGTTCCCTGTTCTGTGAAGTGCGTGAGTGGAACCACACCTTGGCTGCTATGTGCCCAGTGTCTGTTTCTCACTGTCCGTCACCTTTTCTCTGTATCTGCCTGGCTCTGAGGACCAAGCCCTGCTGGCTTACAGAGCAGCTGAGTCTGAGCCAAGACCTGTGGGGCTAAGCATCTACTGGGATGCTGAGGTAAGGGGTTGCTCAGCCTGACTGTCGTTTCTTGCTTGGCATTCCTGTCTTCTCCCTTCCAGCCCTCCCTGAGAATACCCTCTTCTGCTTTCTGGTCATTTCTCTAAGTTTCTGGCACTGCCTTTTCTTTTCCCCAAAGACCCAGAGCACCTGAAAATGCATGACAGCTTCTACTGTCTACCAAGTCAGCTCAGAGCTGTTCTTTCCATTTCCTTGCCCAAAGGGAGTAAACATTTTGTCAGAACTAAATCAACCCAAGTCCAGTCCTTTAGTCTGCCTCCTTCCTTTCAGTTCAGAACAAAATATTTGATTCCAGAAGATTTTGATATTTCAAGGCTTAATGATGAGTTCGCCACAGTCCACCTTCCATCTACTGTAGCTCTCAGCAACTCTGACAGGGTCAGAGTTCTTTAAAGCATCTTCAAGAGGTGGTTACCACGGAGACTAGAAATTGGTCTCAGGTACAGACTGTGCTACTACAGAGTGGTGGAGAGGGAAGTCTCTGGGCTATGCTTAGACATTAGCTGGAGCATCCTTAATGTTAATAGAGGGAAGGTAGCCCTGTCAAGAACAAGGCAGGGGAGCTAATTAGACCTGAGACCCACTGACTGTCCTCACCCATGGCTATAGCCCTTTGGACTCCCCTCCTGTCCCCACCCCCCAGCAGGAAGTGCGGCTTGTGCACAAAGTCTGGGTTGCCTGCTTAATTGCATTTCTGGCAGGGACTGGGGAGCTCTGCTCCCATTACCCTCCCCAACCCTTGCCTGCAGGCCCAGGCAGGGCTGGTTTCTCCTGAGCCCAGTGGGGGTACCATATAGGTAGATTCTCCTGCAGAGGGGATACAGGAATCTGTGCTTGGCTTTAACAAGGTATCCAGCCCGTGGAACACCTAACAGGTGGCTACTTTTCTCTTGTGCCTTATTTCTGGAGGCACTGTTAGAGGGAAGAAACCCTAGAGTAACCAGGGGGCAGCCTTTAGAGCCAGAGTAGGTAGGAGAGTTCAGTGGACTCCTACATGTCCCTCCCCTTAATGTCACACTGAGGACAGAAGGGTCTCTTCTTATTTCCAAGTATGGGAGAAAGGGTACCCCCCCTACCTCCTCCCATACCCAAACTGGCAGATACTTCTGTGGGAAAAAGGCCACTTTGTCACATCATGAAGTGCTTGGGTTCCATTTGGAAGATGGAAGGGCAGTGGGCTGCAGCCCTTGGGAATTGACAGAGATGTGGTCCATCTCAGCCGGCTGGTGAGGAGGAAGAGGCGCCAGGCAGCCTAATGCAGCCTAATGCAGCCTAATGCAGCCAGGGTCTTGACCCACCACACTTTATCTTTTTTTTTTTAAAAAAAGTTTCCAGAGATAATCAGAGACCATACTTTTGTAATAAATAGTTCTTGTTTTCAATACTACATTGTTCTTGTGTTTGATTGGATTTGACTTGTCATTGACAAAAATGTCTAGATGGCAAGAAGTAACATGGTATCTCATGGCTGGGGCCAGGCAGAGCCTAATGCCAGGGGAATGTAGGCCTCCCTGAGCACTTGCTTGCTTGAGAGACAGTGGCTTTTGTTTGCATTCCTTAGGCTAAAACCAGTAACAAGCTGAGCCTATTCTTTCTTGTTGAACTTTCCCAAACAGTATAGAAAGAAACAAGGGAACCATTTTCTCCCCTAATTCTGAGATAGTTGTGTGGCCCAGCACGGTAGCACATTTCCATTCCAATTAACTAGGGCCCCATCCTGGCAGGGTCAAATGTCTACCAGCTGCAAAGGATCCACCCTGTCCTGCAGGGCACGGTCCTGAAAACCTCATGGGTCGACGTAAGAATGAGGAAATACCAGACTCACATACAGAAAAGCCGGGATCAGGTGGGACATGTGAGTTATGATGGAGATGCACAGCTACTTGCCTCAAACCTTAGCATGTTTATTATACACTGCATGGGGAGGGTTCGCTAAGTCTCAGTCAGAGGTCTCTGTAAGAGAACAGTTTCTGGCTGCTGGAAGAGACCTCTGAAGCAGAAGGCGGGGGTCCATCTTTCTGTACACCCTGTCAATATTCCCTCAGGTACCAGAGAAAGGTTTTGCCAAATCCCATGGTCTGAGTCACTGAGGTCATTTTTGATAATACACAGTCACTTGGGACTTCATCTGCTTCATTCATTTACTCATTCATTCATTCATTCATTCATGGCTTCCCCCACTCCCCCACAGGATCTACAGAAGGTGACAGCTGACTTAGCATTTGATTATATAGGGTCACAGGGTGTCATGCCTCTGTGGGTGTCATGCCTCTGTGAAATTGGGAGTCTTCTGAGCTCCCTTACATTCCGCCCCCCCCCCCCCACACACACACAAGGACCATTAGGCAGGATAGGTAGGAAGATAGGTCACTCCCATCATTCTGGAGGTAGAAGATGCCAGGGACAGGCAAGTCAGAACAGGACTAAATTGTGAGTGGCAATAGCTTAGTAAATATTTAATGTTTCATCTTTTTGGATTTTGGGGTGGATTTTTTGTTTGTTTAGTTTTTTTGTGTTTTGATTTGGTGTTTGTTTGTTTGTTTGTTTGTTTGAGACAGGGTTTCTCTGTGTAGCCTGGCTGTCCTGGAACTTGTTCTGTAGACCAGGCTGGCTTACAGAGCAGCTGAGTCTGAGCCAAGACCTGTGGGGCTAAGCATCTACTGGGATGCTGAGGTAAGGGGTTTGCTCAGCCTGACTGTCGTTTCTTGCTTGGCATTCCTGTCTTCTCCCTTCCAGCCCTCCCTGAGAATACCCTCTTCTGCTTTCTGGTCATTTCTCTAAGTTTCTGGCACTGCCTTTTCTTTTCCCCAAAGACCCAGAGCACCTGAAAATGCATGACAGCTTCTACTGTCTACCAAGTCAGCTCAGAGCTGTTCTTTCCATTTCCTTGCCCAAAGGGAGTTAAACATTTTGTCAGAACTAAATCAACCCAAGTCCAGTCCTTTAGTCTGCCTCCTTCCTTTCAGTTCAGAACAAAATATTTGATTCCAGAAGATTTTGATATTTCAAGGCTTAATGATGAGTTCGCCACAGTCCACCTTCCATCTACTGTAGCTCTCAGCAACTCTGACAGGGTCAGAGTTCTTTAAAGCATCTTCAAGAGGTGGTTACCACGGAGACTAGAAATTGGTCTCAGGTACAGACTGTGCTACTACAGAGTGGTGGAGAGGGAAGTCTCTGGGCTATGCTTAGACATTAGCTGGAGCATCCTTAATGTTAATAGAGGGAAGGTAGCCCTGTCAAGAACAAGGCAGGGGAGCTAATTAGACCTGAGACCCACTGACTGTCCTCACCCATGGCTATAGCCCTTTGGACTCCCCTCCTGTCCCCACCCCCCAGCAGGAAGTGCGGCTTGTGCACAAAGTCTGGGTTGCCTGCTTAATTGCATTTCTGGCAGGGACTGGGGAGCTCTGCTCCCATTACCCTCCCCAACCCTTGCCTGCAGGCCCAGGCAGGGCTGGTTTTCTCCTGAGCCCAGTGGGGGTACCATATAGGTAGATTCTCCTGCAGAGGGGATACAGGAATCTGTGCTTGGCTTTAACAAGGTATCCAGCCCGTGGAACACCTAACAGGTGGCTACTTTTCTCTTGTGCCTTATTTCTGGAGGCACTGTTAGAGGGAAGAAACCCTAGAGTAACCAGGGGGCAGCCTTTAGAGCCAGAGTAGGTAGGAGAGTTCAGTGGACTCCTACATGTCCCTCCCCTTAATGTCACACTGAGGACAGAAGGGTCTCTTCTTATTTCCAAGTATGGGAGAAAGGGTACCCCCCCTACCTCCTCCCATACCCAAACTGGCAGATACTTCTGTGGGAAAAAGGCCACTTTGTCACATCATGAAGTGCTTGGGTTCCATTTGGAAGATGGAAGGGCAGTGGGCTGCAGCCCTTGGGAATTGACAGAGATGTGGTCCATCTCAGCCGGCTGGTGAGGAGGAAGAGGCGCCAGGCAGCCTAATGCAGCCTAATGCAGCCTAATGCAGCCAGGGTCTTGACCCACCACACTTTATCTTTTTTTTTTAAAAAAAGTTTCCAGAGATAATCAGAGACCATACTTTTGTAATAAATAGTTCTTGTTTTCAATACTACATTGTTCTTGTGTTTGATTGGATTTGACTTGTCATTGACAAAAATGTCTAGATGGCAAGAAGTAACATGGTATCTCATGGCTGGGGCCAGGCAGAGCCTAATGCCAGGGGAATGTAGGCCTCCCTGAGCACTTGCTTGCTTGAGAGACAGTGGCTTTTGTTTGCATTCCTTAGGCTAAAACCAGTAACAAGCTGAGCCTATTCTTTCTTGTTGAACTTTCCCAAACAGTATAGAAAGAAACAAGGGAACCATTTTCTCCCCTAATTCTGAGATAGTTGTGTGGCCCAGCACGGTAGCACATTTCCATTCCAATTAACTAGGGCCCCATCCTGGCAGGGTCAAATGTCTACCAGCTGCAAAGGATCCACCCTGTCCTGCAGGGCACGGTCCTGAAAACCTCACTGGGTCGACGTAAGAATGAGGAAATACCAGACTCACATACAGAAAAGCCGGGATCAGGTGGGACATGTGAGTTATGATGGAGATGCACAGCTACTTGCCTCAAACCTTAGCATGTTTATTATACACTGCATGGGGAGGGTTCGCTAAGTCTCAGTCAGAGGTCTCTGTAAGAGAACAGTTTCTGGCTGCTGGAAGAGACCTCTGAAGCAGAAGGCGGGGGTCCATCTTTCTGTACACCCTGTCAATATTCCCTCAGGTACCAGAGAAAGGTTTTGCCAAATCCCATGGTCTGAGTCACTGAGGTCATTTTTGATAATACACAGTCACTTGGGACTTCATCTGCTTCATTCATTTACTCATTCATTCATTCATTCATTCATGGCTTCCCCCACTCCCCCACAGGATCTACAGAAGGTGACAGCTGACTTAGCATTTGATTATATAGGGTCACAGGGTGTCATGCCTCTGTGGGTGTCATGCCTCTGTGAAATTGGGAGTCTTCTGAGCTCCCTTACATTCCGCCCCCCCCCCCCCACACACACACACAAGGACCATTAGGCAGGATAGGTAGGAAGATAGGTCACTCCCATCATTCTGGAGGTAGAAGATGCCAGGGACAGGCAAGTCAGAACAGGACTAAATTGTGAGTGGCAATAGCTTAGTAAATATTTAATGTTTCATCTTTTTGGATTTTGGGTGGATTTTTTGTTTGTTTAGTTTTTTTGTGTTTTGATTTGGTGTTTGTTTGTTTGTTTGTTTGTTTGAGACAGGGTTTCTCTGTGTAGCCCTGGCTGTCCTGGAACTTGTTCTGTAGACCAGGCTGGCCTCAAACTCAAGATCAGCTTGCTTCTGCCTCCCAAGTGCTGGGATTAAAGGCATGTGCTATGAGCTGGCCAGTTAACATCATTGATACGTGTGACATTTAGTCCTCCTGAAGGCCTAAGGAAGACACTTTATTGTTTCCATTGTGCCCATGATACTTACCTAACAGTCCACAATTATAAAATCAAGGGCAAGACTTAGTGCAAAAAGGGGGTCTTTGAAGCCCCAGCCGCGTCTGACTGGAAGCATTTGGCTGGAATATCCTGCTAGGCCTGGACACTGAGAAGAGGCTAGGGCACAGCTGGGAGGCATAGTTCAGCCTGATGTTTTATATGTTCTGTGTTGTTCATTCACAGCTTAGCGGACACCCTGGCTTTCTGGGTTCCCCCAGGGGTACCCAAACCAGTGGAGGTAAATATTTAATAACAGATTTCCTGTGGGGGCAAAACTAAGCCCTAGTTAATTTGCCGGTTTCCCCGATGTGAACACTTCCTCTGTGGCCTGTTTCAAGCTACTCACTTGGTGTCACTGAATGAGAAGTTCAGAAGATATTCATAGCCAGCTCTAACACTGTATGAGCTCTGACTCAGACCCAGTAACCTTGGCTCAGTCTGAATTATGGTCACGGCTGGTGGTTGTGGTCTGTCCATTTGAGGGAGGCAGTGGGGACGGTGAGCCAGATAGTCAGAGCTGAGGTCAAACTCCAGCCCCACCATTTCTTTTTAATGCTATGACTAGGCCAGCTAACTTCTTTACCTCCCATTTCCTCATCTATGAGATGAGACTATAAACAGCATCTCCTTCACAGGGCTGTTGGGAGGATACAGCTAATGGTCCCAGTGTCTGGTCACATGCCAAATCTGCTAGCTTTTTAAAGACATTAATGATACATTGACAACCCTGACTAGAGAACACTTGAACTATCCTAGATTTTAACCTATTGCATATCCCATAGGGAGGAGAGAAACTCTTCAGCTCCTCAGATCATCAGTGGTTGAGATACCTCACTTTGACTGCCTAGGCTACACCAGATCCTTAGCCTTTTCCCAAGGGGAGCAGAGATTAGAGCACATCAAGTCCTTCAGTCACCTCTGGCTCCAGGAAGACAAGGAGGAGCTGTGGATCTGGGTTCTGGTTTCTCCACATTGGGCATAAATCCATTACTCCCATGAACTCTTCAAACCTTAGATGATATTTTTTTTTTTTTTTTTTTTTTTTTGGTTTTTTTCGAGACAGGGTTTCTCTGTGTAGTCCTGGCTGTCCTGGAACTCACTCTGTAGACCAGGCTGGCCTCGAACTCAGAAATCCGCCTGCCTCTGCCTCCCAAGTGCTGGGATTAAAGGCGTGCGCCACCAACGCCCGGCCCAAACCTTAGATGATATTAAGAGGCAAGAAGGGTCCTGAGTGAGGACTTCCAGGAAGGATGAGCTGGTGGAGTGGAGGGTATAGACCAGCCAGGTGCATTAAGAAAGCACTATCCCTTGGTGCTCTTGCTTGGACTCTTCTGAAGTCATTAGAGCACAGGCTTTTTGCCAGGCTGCCCCTAAAGCCTTACTTTCCTGCTGCAGTGCAGGGACCAGAGATAGACACACAAAGAGATGGAGAAGAGTCAAATAGGTTGTGCTGAGATGTCATTCAGGAGAGAGTGAGTAGATGCTCTCATGGGACTTGGTTGGAACAAAGCAGAAGGCCCCTGGGATAGGTTCTAGAAATCACGGACTGAGCACTCGACATCTAACATGGGGTTGTTAGTGAGACCACAGTCTGTTCATAACTAAAGACCAAGGACACTGATTTGTATCCATTCAATAAGGCCTGTGAGAGCTTGCCACTCAAACCCTTATAGTATATCTGAGGAAACAGACTCAAAGATAGTGAAAGATAAAGGGAGTGTGTCCCCCAAAGCCTGGGCCCCTGGGCCAAAGAACATTCATGCTTGAAAAAGAACAACAAAGCTAACTGACAGGTGGATGACATGAGTGAAGGGGTGAAATGGCAGGTGTGACAGCCACACTCTCTGAATGGCAAACACAGGACCTACCTGAACTACTATTAGAAAATAGTGTTTTATGTTTCTTCCTCAGTCGCTCCAACTAATTTTTTGGTACAGTCTCTTACTGTACCTGGAGCTCACTGCCTGGCTAGCGGAGCCCTAGAAACACTACAGTTTTCCAGCTTCTCAGTGCTTGTATTACAGTCAGGTGGCCTCTTTTTTTTTTTTTTTCTTTTGAGACAGAGTTTCTCTACAGAACCCTGGCTGTCCTGAATCACACTGGGACACACCTGCCTCTGCCACCCCAGTGCTGGGATTAGACCACTACTCCCAGCTCTGTGTGTGTGTGTGTGTGCTAGGGATTGAACTCCCGTCCTCACACTTGCTGGAAGGTTGCCCACTGAACCATCCCCTAGCACCTCGTTTCTTTGTTTTTGCTTTGGAGGGGTTTGGGAGTTTATTTGTTTTGGATTTATATCACCATTTTCAGTAGATTGTGCAATGGCAGAACGGGGCTTTAACTCCATGGATGTGTACATAGTGAGTGCATTGCCAGTTACTGTTTGGGGGTGGAGGTGATCTAACAGACCTGAGATTGGACTCCACACTTGGCTAAGGATGTCTGTGGTTTGGGCTCTGTCCCTTAAACTGAGAGCTTTGGTGGACCTGAAATTGTGTAAGGACCTGAGTCAGATCCAGGGTGTGAGCAGAGGATAGACAGACCAATTTGGTGACCTAGGTCCCGCTAGCTGAACTCTAGAGAAGACAGGAGACCATGCGTGAGCCCAGGAGATAGCAAGCCCAAGAGTTTTCCGGTGGAGAAGTGGGACTCACCTTGAACACTGGGCCTCCCAGTCTCTTCATCAGAAATAGGAAGTGATTATTTACTTATTACTGAGGAGGAATGAGACAATTTATGTAGCCCAGGCTGGTATTAATCCTTTCAATTTTCTGCCTCCCAGGGCTGAGATTAAAGGCACGTGGCACAAGCCAGTCCAGAGAAGCAGTCATATCACTAGTTTTCAAGAGTAAAACAAGCCCAGAGGCTCAGCGATTTCTGTTAGACTCTGAAGCCTGGACATTTCCCAGGCCTCGGTAGTACCTTCCTAATGCGGGTGCAGAAGGAGCGTGCAAGCCTCCCTAGGCCAGAGTGGGTGGGAGCCACCGTAGCTTTAATGGGCGGTTCTCTGAGAGCTTCGGGGTGCAGGGCGCAGCTGCCCAAGCGGGGTCCCCGGAAGCGCCCGCGGCCAAGCTGGCCGTGCGCATCCTCTGGGCTGGACCAGTAAAGGCGAGGTTGCTGGGCCCCACCCGACTAAGTCACTGGGCCTGGAGAGGGGCTCTCCCGCGTCGCCGAGGAGATGGCGCTGCATATGCATTGACGGCGCCCACGCCTCGAGGGTCCCATCACTGCGTCCCGCGACTCTCCTGGGAGAGAGAGAGAGAGCATGGAGCGCCCGGAGTCAGAGCTGATACGGCAGAGCTGGAGCGCGGTGAGCCGCAGCCCTCTGGAACATGGCACTGTCCTGTTCGCCAGGTGAGAGCCGCGGGGCTCCGGGGTGTACGTGAAGGGGTGCCTCACCGTGGTGGGCTCGAGATTGCTGGATTTGTCACTGGAGGAGGAGAAACTGTCCGCTTGCGGTGGTGCTCCCGAGAGAGGGGTGTGTGCTCAGCGACAGGTGATGCTGTCCCATCTGCTCTTCCCGAATAGCGGCGGCTCCTATCTAAACTGGTTGAGGTCCGATGGGGCCCTTTACGAGCACCCACAGTGTGGACAGGTGGATGCAATGTCCCCACTCTCCTCCCTTTGTTATTTCGGTGTCCTGTGGCTAGTAACTGCAGGGCCGGCCGCTGGCTCACAGGAGCCGGGACGGTAGGAGAAATGAGTGACCTGGAGGCCAGCTAGGGTATGCCAACACCTGGGAAAGGTAGAACGGTAGGATGAGCTCCCGTGCCCACCCGCTCGAATGGAAGGAGACCATGTAGTCCTGGCCCAGGAGAGCTCAAGTCCAGCTACCAGTAAGATGAGAAAGCACAGGCTTAGGACCAGAGAAGCTCGGGGGGGGGGGGGGGGGGGCGGTGCGGGGGGGGGGAGGCGGCATCCGGCCTCACCACTGGGGGTGGGGGGAGGGAGGGAGGAGGGAGGGAGAGAAGAAGGAAAGGATGGAGGAAGGGAAAGAGGGAGGAAGGAGAGAGAGACAGGGAGACAGAGACAAAATCAAGGGAGGGGGAGAGAGAGAGAGAGAGAGAGAGAGAGAGAGAGAGAGAGAGAAGAGAGAGCCAGCCCCACAGGAGAAGGCAGAAAGCAGGCTGGTTTTCAGCCACACCTCAGGCTCTGTCCCCAAAAGGCCACACTCCCTCATCGCAACTCCCTAGGACAGTTCAAAACTTTCCAACAGGACTTTACGAAACCTCTCCCAGATGGAAGGGGAATAAATTCAGTGACATAAAAAGAGTGACACAAAAATGCAAGCTCTCCGCAGCAAGGCTGAAGTTTTCTGGTTGTGCCAACTGTATTTTTCTAAACTCATTTCCCTGGATTCTGGTCCCCACTGTGGCTTTACTGTGTAACTTAAGGCAGCTTGCTTAACAAACTCTCTGAGCTTCTGTTAGCTCCTCTGAACCCACTGCTTACAAGTCTGGGGGGTACTCAATCACAGTTAACCACGCATGAAGTACTTAGTGCTCTGTCGTTCAAGGAGTGTGTTCTTGATGCTGTCGCCCGTCTAAGCCTCCTCAGATACAAGGGCATTGAGCAGTTTTGATCCAAAAGGGAAGGTTCCCCCTAGATTTTGGGTTGAGATTCCTATCTGTCCCAAACTCGGCCTTCAGTTGTTTAAGGAGGAGCCACTGTTTGCCAGGTACTGTGAGCGGCTGGGGACATAAGTGACCTCTGAAGGGTGCTCAGAGAAGGGAGGGGCGCATTGACTAACCTGGTAGTGCCAGGTTGGGGGTGTACTGTGTCTTTCTTCTGGCCAGCCAGGGTCTGCTGCAGTGGCCACTCACTCCGCTGACTACCTCTGTTCTTAACCCACAGGCTCTTCGCCCTGGAACCCAACCTGCTGCCTCTCTTCCAGTACAACGGCCGCCAGTTCTCCAGCCCTGAGGACTGTCTCTCCTCTCCAGAATTCCTGGACCACATTAGGAAGGTGAGGGCGGCAGAGCCATGAGGTCTCAGATCTGAAGAACATTGTCTTAGTAAAGAAAGAGGGACTTGGGATTAAGAAAACAGCTTCTGTACACACACACACACACACACACACACACACACACACACACACACACCATGCTCTTTCCTCAGGATTGGACCCAGCCTCCTCCCCATCCCTGTCTTCAAGCCAGCTGGACCCAGACTAGTACATTGCTCTCACCCTTGTCCTCTGGCTCCCATGGATTGTATTGGTAGATCTTGACCTCTTGGGGCTACCAACCTATGAAAACTAGGCTGGGCTCATGGTCCTTACAGCACCTCAGTTTACCCCTTGTTCCATGCAGGCAATATTGTCCTGCAGGTATATCCAAGGTTTTAAGATTCTCAAAAAAGAAGGGCTTCATGGGTGGGATTTCAGTAGTGAAGCCAGCACATACCGAACACCTACTGTTTACAGACACTGGCTGCCTGCCATCCTCTGGTCCCGGGCAACAGTCCTCTGAAAGTCTCCCTTGTTGAGAAGCCTGGGTTCTAGCCCATGGTGATAAGTAGGTAGGACTGTGCTGGGCCCTCTGTGTCCTTGACAGGTGATGCTAGTGATTGATGCTGCAGTGACCAACGTGGAGGACCTGTCTTCACTGGAGGAGTACCTGAGCAGCTTGGGCAGGAAGCATCGGGCAGTGGGAGTGAGGCTCAGCTCCTTCTCGGTGGGTAGTGGGGAACTTTCTCACTCCAGAGCTCCAGATCTGCAGCTACTGCTCTCCCCCCTCCCTCCCACCCCGTCCCAACCCATTGCTCCCTACCTCATGGCTGAGAGAAATAAAGGGTTGCTCTAGTCACATGCCCGCTATATGACTGACATGGATTTAACCTCTCTGAGCCTCGGAGTTCTCTTTAACATGGCTTCTTTAAGAACCATGAAGGCAGCTGCTGGTGGTGGTGACAGTGGTGACAGCGGCTGCTTTAATCCCAGACAGATGAACATCTGAGTTCAAGGCCAGCCTGGTCTGCAGAGCCAGGACAGTCAGGGCTACACAGAGAGACCTTGTCTCGGAAAAAACAAAAACAAAAACAAAAACAAAAAAACAAAAACAAAATGACAACAACAACAATAACCAAAAATGACCATGAAGGCTTAGCAGCCCTTGGCATCAGTTCGTTTGGTCATCCTTCTTTAGGTATTAAACCACGCTGAAAGTCCTCATTGAGTTCTGGTGGCTAGGCTCAGCTGGGCAGCTCTTTTTTCTCTGGAGTCTGATTGGAGTCATGTATGTGCTGAGGTCAACTCCACTAGGGCTAGGATGTCCAAGGTGACCTGTGAGCTTTTAAAGCCTCCCCATGCTAGGTCTCAGCAAGGAAGGAGTGCTACTCAGGCTGCTACCAGGAACATGAGCCCCAGTGTTATCAAGCCTCTGCTGGCACTAAAGTTCCACTGGTCAGAACTTGTCACAAAGATAACTCATGTCAAAGACAGCATCCTACCTCGGTCCGTCTATACTCTAGGCGTGGCTCATGGGGAGCCCCTGCCATGATAGTGGTCAGCCCCACTGTGGGAAAGCTCTGGGAGGAGAAGGCATGGATGGTCTTGATTGCCTGTCCATCTGGGCATTTACACAATGCCTTAGGGGATATTCAACAATATATGTGGGATAAATAAACCTCATTTGATAAGTCCTACTGTGTGTAGCTGCTACACTAAGTGCTTTTAACAGAAGCCAGAGTTTGGTTTTCTCTGTTTAGCTCATGAATCAGCTAAGGTTCAGACAGGGTAGGGTAAACTGCTCCAGGTCATCCAGGCCATGAGTGTTGGTTATAATCTGAACTCATACCTAGCTAGCTCCACAGCATAGGCGTTTTGATCTCATGACTGCTACCTTCCAAGTAGGGAAACTGAGATCTGCAAGCACTGAGTTGGTTGATCCCGAGTGGACAGTTTCAAGACAATGCATAGGCTCCTCTCATGAGGTGGTTAAAAGTATCCACTGTACATTTTCACACTTAGAGGGAAAGGTGGGTATGGGGTGACACTCAAGGTGACACTCAGGGCCTGCTTAAGCAGCATGAGCCCTGTATCCCCTTACTGGCATAGGGCTTTCAGCTTCTCACCTGTAAATGGAATGATGCCTTCCTGCCTTCAGATGACTAGGTACCTCTTGCCTCCGCAGACAGTAGGTGAGTCCCTGCTCTACATGCTGGAGAAGTGCCTGGGTTCCGACTTTACACCAGCTACAAGGACCGCCTGGAGCCAACTCTACGGAGCTGTGGTGCAAGCCATGAGCCGAGGCTGGGATGGGGAGTAAGAGACAAGCCAGTGCCCCTATCTGTGTGTGTCTGATTGTTGATCTGCCTGTTGTAGTCTTAGCCTCTCCCCAAGGTCTCTCTGCACCTTGGTCCTCATCCCCTTGGCCATCTTAGAGAGGTGATGGGAGAAGGCTCTGTCTCAGCTTCTGGTCAACTGCAGGGAGGTGGATTTCCTTCCCTCATCCTCACAAATGTACTGCTCCATGCCTGGTTAGCTCTCCCCAGGAGGCAAAACAGTTTTGGTAGTGAGATAGCATGGGGGTTCTTCTCAGAGAAGCTTTCTGCCAAGGTGAGAAAAAGTGGCTAGGCTTCTAGAATTTTCCATCTTGCCTGCCCAGTCTCTCTGATACTTCCATGCCAGGCTGTTTACTTTCCAACGATGAAGAGAAGCTTTAGTGTTTCTGGGGATCTCAGGGGAGCTTGGAAGGTGGCGTTCTTCAGCGGCAATGGGCACCTTGGGTCTCAGCTGCTCAGATGCCCCCCACAAAACCTCTTATGCTCTTAGTTCAGCATCTCTGGTGGAAGTGCCCCAATATTCTTTTGGGGGAAACCTAGCTGGCCAGCCAGAATGGAGAGGCCAGAAGGGCAAGGAGGAGGAGTGACCTCATCCCATGTGGCCCTGAGTTCTGGGGCTTTTCCTATCACCTATTCTAGCAGGGCTGAATACTGTCTCCTCACCCTCTTCTGCTCACCCATCATTCTCCAGTGGGCCCCTAACTCTGTGTTTAATGCTTGAGGTGGACCTGTACCTGGGCAGATGAGCGGGAGAGAATACAGTGGGAAGGGCCCTCGTCTCCCCATCCCCAGCCACCCACACTTTCTGCTCTGTGTTGTGGTACTATAAACTCACAAGAAATAAACATGTGCTGTATGCTGACCCTCCAAGACTGGACCTTCTGTGGGCCATGACCTGCACCAGACGAAGCTACAAAGCCCTGGGGCTCAGAACAGGATGGAGGCATGGGGTCAGGAGGCCCAAGGCCTGAGTGGATGCAAAAAGAAGGGCCTGGGAAGGGAAGGCAGGGGCAACGGTGGTAGAGGAGCTGGGTATCTTGGGTCCAGACTAGCTCCAAGGCCACCAAATCCAGTTCTTTTCTCTGCGCACACATCTGGACCAACTTCCCTTGGAACGGAGGGGACAGGGGACAGTTCTAACCAGTAGTCTGTGTGGATCTTGGAAGCATTGCCACACCTGCCACACCAATGTCCAGTTAGCCACATGGTCCTCATGCTTGGACATTCACCATTAATGCAGAGTTTGCAGTGACTTTGAAGGCCATGTGCTGAATACAAGAGAAAATAGCCATGGCCCTAAGTGGCCACTTAGAGAAGGCTCCCAGCCCCCAGCATCATACCTTCTCTTGTGTTTGTGCTTGGGTGGTCAGTGCTGTGGTTTGAATCTCAATGGGCTAGTTTTGAATGCCTGTTGCCGAGTCTGCAGCAACTGTTTTGAAGTCTGTGGACCTTTAGAAAGTGGGATCTGATTGGTCAAAGCGGACACTAAGGGGTGGGCCTTTGAAGGTGGGAGTCTGATCCCTCGTTCTGGTCCCACCCTTCCTGGTCCACCACAATATGAAGAAGCACCATGACACATACCCACGGCCGTGAAGTCTGGCATATCCTCCACCATGATGATCTGAAATCTCCCAAGATCAGGAGACAGAATAAACCTTTCCTCCTGTGTTGTTTTTGTCAGGCATTTTGTCAGAGTAACACAAAGATAATGAGCTATGACACACAGCATGTATTCCATAAAGGAAGTAGTCCATGGGTCTGGGGTGTGAGACCTCCACAGGCAAGTGGCTATAAAGACAGCCTTGGGACAGGATGGAACAGCACAATTTGAAAAATGACCATTGTCTGAGCAGGTGGATTAGCTCCCCAGAGACTCCAGGGCTCCAAGAATGGGCCTGTGACTGGCCTGGGAACAGAGTCTTGGGGTAGCTGCCCTGGCTTGGGGCTTCTGAGTATGGATGGGTGGCAAGCTGGTGGCAGCTGGATTTTACATGCTTTCAGCTGGGCAGTTTTTCCTGTTCAGCCCAGATGGCAGGGATTGGGGGCAGTGGGGCTGCAGACATTGATCAGTAGCCTGCTGGGAATGCTGGGATATCGTCCCCTCCTAAAGCCACCGTCATCTAACTAATAAAAGCTTAGACTCAGTTATCTATGCTGGCCTGATGCTTCCAGGCATTTGATGCCCACTCACGTGACTGGGGTGACCTGTTTAGTAAAAAACCACCCTTCTCTGGCCCATGTCTTGAGCCACCACATACATATAGGCGCTTTGCCTCAAATACACTACGTGTGTGTGGTGTGTGTGTGTGTGTGTGTGTGTGTGTGTGTATCTGTGAAAGAACTATTCCTCCTCCTTCCTTCTCCAGCTCTCAGTCCTTTTTGGTTCCTTGGTTAGAAAAATTTTTCAAAAGAATAGCCTTCTGGCTGCTGAGTAGGAATCTACCACGGCCAGATTTTGTCTCCACTCGGTCTGCTCTGATTGAAGCCACCAGTGACTTCATCTTGCTTGGTTTAGGAGCCGTGGCTTCCTTAGCCTTCAGCTAGCCCTTCCTCTTGGCGGTACTTAGAGTCAATCACTTCTTCATGTTTAAATTTCTTATGGAAAATCACAACCAGCTGTGAAAAGCCAGGGCGTTGCCAGTCCACACGGACCCCTCACCTCAAGGTTGGTCCTTTCCTGCTTTCTCTTTGCTACAGAGTTTCTAAGCAAGGGTCTGAGTTCTTAGCCTTGCTGATCTTCCTTAGGTGTTTATAGATAGTCTCTTTAGGTTAGAACTCAAGAATATGACAGCATCATCTTCTCCCCACCCAGATTCCAGTCTCCTAATATCTCAGAATCATTGTTCTGCATCTGGTCCATGCTTTGAATTTGGCTAAGCCTTTTAAGTCTTTCCATCTCTCCCAGTTCCATCCCTGTTTTCTTTACTATTGTCTCATGGGAGAAGTCAGTTGTCTGTTGACAATATGACCAGCATCCTCTACTTGGATGATGCCCTGTGGTTTTCTGCCACAGTTCTGCTGAGTGGTGAGCCCTGAGGGTCCCTCCTTCCTCTCCGAGGCCCTTCTGGTACTCACTACTGTTCCTTCCATTGCCTTTAGACTCTACTCTCCTCCTTGTGTTGGCTCAGCCTCCGAGCCTCCTCCTCATCTGAGCTTGCTCCCTTCCCAGTCTTGGCCTTTTCTTTGCTTAAACATCATCCCAACTGCCCCTGAGGTTTAAAGGCTCCAAGCCTAACTTCCTTATCCAGCAAGTGTCTCAAATACAGCATGAGCAGATGCAGCCTGCTCTGGGCATCTCCTTCCCAGCCTTCTCTACCGCCTATGTCACTATTGCCAAGTTATTCTGGCTAACATCTTAGAGTTGTCCTGGCTTCTGGACTTCTCTCTGACCCACCTCTCTCTACACATGAATCTTCAGCCCTGATGGCGGCACATTACACTTCTTTGCTCTTTTTTCTCGACTCTATCCTAGTTAAGTACTATATCTCCTCCCACATAGAGTCCCAGCTGGAATTTCTGTTCCCCACGGCCCACAGTGTTCCCCTCCATACATGAGGTGGCCTTGGTGACCTTGGAGCTGAGAAGGGGAAAGGGAGGTACTATTCCGTGGGTACAGAGATGGAAGGTTATGAGTATGGCTGAGGTGATGGCTGTATATTATGGTAAATCTATTTAACAGTGCTTACGTGCATGCTTAAAGGATGATTAAGGCAGCAGGGTTTAGTGGCACATGCCAGCAATCCTAGAGCTCAGGAGACGGATGCGATAAACTATAGAGCTGGACTCAATTTGAAAATAAAAAATATGGGCTGGAGAGATGGCTCAGTGGTTAAGAGCACTGTCTGCTCTTTCAGAGGTCCTGAGTTCAATTCTCAGCAGCCACATGATGGCTCACAACCATCTGTACTAGGGTCTGATGCCCTCTTCTGGCATGCAGGTGAACATGCAGATAGAGTTCTCATATACATAAAAGAAAGAAACAAATCTATTTTTAAAATGTGTATCTTATCTGAAAAACATAAAAAGTACAGAAGACCACTCTTCTTGGGATCCCCAGTAGTCTCCCACATCACCAGGAAAAAGTCTAAAGTCTTAACGGAATCCCACAAGAACCCTTGCCCTCTCAGAACTTGCTTTGGCCCTAACCTTCCTTGATCACTCTATTTCAGCCCCTCCACCCTTCCCACTACTCTTTGAGCCCTGTACTTTTTCTGGTAGACCCTCCACTCTTCTTACACCCCATCCCCGGGAGCTTCTCCTGAATCCCATAAGGGCAAAAATACCCTCCCGTCTCCAGTCAGTCCCTTCTCTCTTGTTCTGTTCTTTCTTCAAAGCACTTATCCCTGCCTGACATCCCATTATGTAACAGGTTTGTTTATTGCGCTTGGAACCTTCCATTGCCTAGGAATGGGCAGGCTGTCATGAAAACCACTCTGGGCTGTGTTTAGAGAAGAGAGAAGAGGCGATTCCTTAAACAGTTGCTAAGCTGACAAAGTAGAAGGAGCCCTGAGGCCCAAGATGGGGCTCTTGGGACCAAATAACAGTCATATTTATTGCAGAGTAAGATCCATACGACAGGATCTGTGCCCTTCACTCCCTTCTGGCCTGGGCTGATGAGGTCTGCAGGAGTATGTGGAACCTGCTACACTCAGCTGGGGTTTCTGTAACACAGAGGTGACCAGGGACCACCCTAGAACCTTTGATCCATCTAGGAGACTCCCACTTGTAGCTGGAACGAAGGATTGGGTGATGCTGGACTGCAGGTTGTCAACGCCAAGGGATTGGCAGCTGTTCAGAAACGGTTCACTTGGGCAGAGCTGGGAGTTTGTCTTCTTGGAATCCGGGCTCCCCCATGTCCCAGGGCCTCCCACAGAGTGACCTAGAAGCCTGCAGCTGGGCCAGCAGGGATGCTTCCTCAGGACAGACTTGATCTGCCTGTAGAGACACACCAGGGGTAGGGTAGCCAAGAGCTGCTTCTACCTGTTCTGGGTTTGAAGATTTCCAGGCAGAATTTGTAAGGAGCCTCAGGCCTTCCTGCTCCTCTCAGGCTGATGGTGCCCAGTATGGTACTTGCCTGGGTGCTACAGTGCCCTGTGGACACAGCCCAGTGACTGATATTCTGGGCCTTTCTGGCATCAAGCCTCCCTCTTAACTTGTTCTTAGTCCCACCCCCAGTCAGGTATAGCCATCAACTAAGTCCCTGGTCCTCCTTGCCTGCTAAGTAAGAGGATCCACTCTTGCACCCTTGGGCTACTCATCCCCCTCCATGCAGCCTTTCTTATTGTCTTTTTGTGTCCATCTGAGCAAAGTCCCCTGAAAGGGTGGTAGAATCACAGAGTGCCCCAATGTCTGCAAACTGGAGGTTTGTAGCTCCCAAGAGTAGACCCCTGAGAAATAGCTACGTTCTTGGGATGTAGGTCCCTCTCTTGCAGCAGCTCAAGCAGACTAAGCACGGTCATCAGGCCCTGCCCCTCCTGCCCTTAATAACCCCTTTTCCTGAAACAGCCTCAAAAGCACTTGTTATACAAGGGTCAGGGACAGCAGGAGAGGGCCTAGACTCATGTCCTGACTCATGCTGCAATGGGCTTTGAACCCACGCCACAGGTGAGTCAAATCCTTAAGGAGATGACTCTGTAGAGGTGGTGGCAGTGAACAGCTAACCCAAGATGGTTATGGTCTGTCCCCACAGGGAGCTGCCACAGGAGAGACCTTCTTGCCCCCAACCTACCCTGCCCTCCCCAACAGCTGATTCTGCTCTACACAGCATGTTGAACTTAGATTTTCCTCCTGGGGATGAAGTGACAGCCTAGTGTCAACCACATGGGAGAAGAGGACCAGAACTCAGGTCTCCTAGCCCAGAGGCATGTCACCTGGCAGGCAACTATTTTCTTCTTGCCTTAAGTGCAACATCTTTACTTTAAGCTACTTCTTGTCCTATCCAGGCCTACATGTCCCCAACTCTCCCTGAAACCCACCATCTCTATAGTTTACCTTCTCTTCTGTATCCCCAGGTATAAAGGCCTGAGCCCTGCCTGTGGCTTTACCCCGGGCATCCACCTGAAATCCAGCCTATCTTCTGTCCTGGTTCAGCACTCAGCCAGGTGTGCTACTGCCTCAGTGGTCTCTGGGGTGGCATTCACTTGCTGCACAGGAAGGAAGCAGAGTCACTTCCCATTTCTCCGACCAACTGGCAACAGTTATCAGTCCTTCCTTCTACCCCCTGTCTCTTGAGCTGGGGCCAGGGAAGGCCCTGGGAAGTAAAAAGATCCCAGAAGAGGCAGCGATAGACCACAGTAAGAGCCACACAGTGAGGTACGCTGCCTTGGTCTGGTGACTTTGGGGTTATCCCTTAACTGCTCTGGCTCCTTCCAGGTGGAAAAGGCCCTGTTGGCCCTGAGGCAGAGGCACAGGCCAGCCGAGGTTAGGATGACTTGTTTATTCAAGGCACAGTCATACATTAATAACAAGAAGGTTCAGCATTCTGGCACATTCCTTTAGTGGAAGTAGCTGTGGTTAGTCCACACCCCTCCAGGGCCCCCCAAGGATGCAATGCTGTTGATAGGCACTTTGCTTCCAGAGTCAGCTTAGGGACAGGCAGGCAGGGGTGAGGCTGCTCTAAGTCCAGTAAGAGTCCCCGCTCTGGGAGGCTCTGTGGCATTCCGGGTCTCCTGGTAGGCATCTCCCTCCAGAAGGGATCAAAGCGGGGCCAGGATGGGAGGATGACCAATGAACTGGGATAGCAGGTCCTGAGGAGGGCCTCTAGTGACCTTGCAAACTCAAGGTCTAGTCAAGCAGACAGTTCCTGGAAGAGCAGAGTGGGATCCACTTGCCCAACATTGGCATCAGAACCAGGCTGCATGTGATCCAGATTCAGGGTTGGGGGTAGGCCTTCCAGCCATCCTGCCCTGCTGTCTATAGGATCCCTTGTACCTAAAGCTTCCATGGGTTACAGTGGATCAGAGTAGGAGGGAGGGCCAGCAACAGCAGACAGGGCTACAGGGATCTGGGCCAGCAAGCAGTGCCCAGAGAAAAGGCCCCGGTCTAGGTTCTGGTTGCATTCCAAATCACTACATACCATATACACACTGTGGGGGTAGACTGTAACACCCCACTTTGGGCAGAGCTAGATGCTGGGCCTGACCACTCTGCTATGAAGAAGTTCTTCCCCTTATTGATGAAATCCCAGGGGTGAGGACCTCAGGGTACTGGAGAGTATAAGGGCCTGGCTGAATATAGTTCTACCCTTATACCAAGCTTGACAAGGGCTGGAGGTAGCGTCTTTCCAAACTGACTCAAGCTCTCAGCAAAGATCACCGTGCTAGCTTTGGGGCCAAGTCGTGGGGTGTGACTCTACCTGCTCCTTGAGAACTGTTTCTGCCCTGGATGAAGCTTGGAGCGCCTACGTGGCTGGGTGTGACAGAGACGGAGCAGAGACCAGGCCAAGTGATCTGTTTTCAGGGCAGCCATAGGTGGAGACACTGGGGCTGAATGAGCCTGGACCCACCTGCAGTGAATGGGTAGCAAGGAGGAACCCAGATATCTGGGGAGGAGCTTCAGGGGCTACCAACCCCTTCGTTCAGGAGGCTTGGGCTTCATGGTAGTCCTGACAATGCCTTGTCCTAAGAGGCAGAAGTTGGAACACCTAAGAAGGGGTCAGAGGTGCTGAGCCACCAGGATTTCAGGGGTTTGCTCCTCCAGCCGGAGGCTTGCCCATCAGAAGGGTCTTCTCCATAGAGGTGCGGGGGACACCCATCACTCCTCCACTGAGTAACCCTGGCAGGACTGGGGTGACACCACCACTGTTTGAAGCATCCATGACTCCTGAGCCAGTACCACACTAGATGCCAGGCACAGCAGCTTGAAAGAGGAAGAGTCCTTCTGAGGGTAGAGAATGGCTAGTACCTTCAGTTTGCAGCCTGAGTTGTCACCACTCTTGGCCATGCTGGGGCACAGCACTCACATACACGGGTGATGCAGAGGATGTCTTGGTGGTTGCCTCTAGGCTCTGGGATCTTTGTCATTTATCCTTGGGACTGAGAGAGGTATGTCTGATCTCCATGGCCCAGTTTTGGAGAGAAGACCTTATTTTCTGATCTCTATGCCACCCCTACACACACACACACACAACACACACACAGACACACACACACACACACACCCTTAAATCAACCAGTAAGGATTAGGCATGGTTTCCTTTACTACATGCATGTAGGTCTCTTTTAATGAGCCTGAATAGCTGTCTCAGCCACCATTGTTAAGTAGATAGCAGAGCAGAGAAACAGAGAAGACCTCAGTAACTTCCCAGGCTTGTCCCAGCTGCCCCTTGCTCACAGGGTGAGGTACAGAGTTTCTAGATGTCTGTAGGGAAACCTGTGATGAGAGCCACCGGTGCCTTGTTCACAAGGCCCAGTACACATACCTTTTTCTGCTCAGATTGCAGTGGAGGGTGGGGGTCTTGAGCAATCCTTGATGGGTAGCTGGAGTGGGTAGGGATGATGAAACCCCCCAGAAGCTGTCAGTGGGCTTCTTCCTACCTCTTCCTTTATGCACCAGTTTGACCCCAGCAAGACACACAGCAGACAGTCTCTTGTGTCCTGGACTTCAGCTATCACTCCCAGAGACAGGGTGTAAGCCTTCTCCACCCCATCCTGCCCTTTCTGGCTGGTCAGCAGATTCGGCTCTTCACAGGGCCACAGGGTGACAGATATCTCCATCAGGAGCTTCCCAAAATCTGTGGGAGGGAGCTCCTTCCTGCCTTTCCCCTGCCAGGCTCTCCCCTGGCCCCCTGACTGGAGTCCTAATCAGTGGCTCTGGCCCTCTAGCTCCAGCCCTTCCTGGAACTGGGCTGAGTCCAGCTCCCTTGCAAAGCCCCTCAGACTGTTCTCTTCTTCTCCCTCTTCTGGTTGGCTGTTCATGGTGCCATAGGTGTGCCGGGCTGGGGAGGAGGCGGGGGTCAGGTTCAGCTCCGGCTCCTGTAGCACAGTAGCCACGTACAGCTGCTCAGGACAGAGAGGGGAAGGTGAGATGAGGCATGGTCATATCAGAAGCAAGTGTAGGGTACACCCTCTCTCCTCATGCCCCACCTGGTCACCTCTACTTGCCCCGCCCCCAGCAGGCTTGTCCTTCCTCTGCTTTGTCCTTCATCATTGAGTGAGCTCCAAGAGATGAAGCCTGTTCGCTACCTTGGAGTTGCCAGGGTTAGTTTAGTGACAGGCAGGCTTCCTAACTCCTCATTTACACATTATCTGTTCCACACATGATCTGTTCCCAGAAGAAAATGGCCGAGGCACCCCCTGAACTGGAGTGGTCTCTATTGACCAGCTAGCATGTTTTGCTGTAGCAGTGTGTCACAGATTTAGAACTGTGTGTGCTAGCTGGCTCGTATCACACTGAGGGCTAGTTTCAGTAATGCCAGGGAAGGCATCAGATTAGAGAGACACAGGGAGTAGCAAGGGAAGGGCAACCTGTTGCCTCTTGCAATGGTGTTTAAGTTACTCTCTACTTTAAAAGTCGATAATTACATGATAGGCTGAACGCCTTTCCACGCTCCAGTATAAACAGCCAGCGTCAGGGGGTGAGGGAACAGTCCCGTGAAACACCTAGACACATGCATAGTGTACACCATAGACACTTTAGCTACAAAAAAAGGAAATGGTAGCTGAACAGTGGAAAAAACCAGGTGGCATACACAGTGGTCTCACTAGCGCCACTCACAGGAGCGAATGGGACAGTACAGATCTCCAAGGTGAAGCACTGGACTTCAGGGTACATTCTAGCCCCAGCATCAAATTTGATCCTCTCAAGCATCTAGCTTTCAAGGAATGGGGACGTGAGGGAAAGAAAGGTGGGGGCATTCTGCAGGACTGGCTTGGTCTTTCCAAGTCCTAATCTAGCATAGATACTCAACTGGTTCTAGATCCAGGCCAGTTATAAAAGATGAGTAACGAGCTATTTGAATACGAGTAGGCAAAAAGATCAAAATTCGTATATGTGGCAGCACACTGTCCATTGCACGGGTTATAAAATTGTATGTACAGTGGAATTTCATTTTAACAAAAAAAAAAAATCCACATATACGTATAGAATTCCATATGTATATATAAGCACAAGCTATTTGGTAGAGATACGCGCATTGTAGATATCTCAAAGAATATACACCAGTGTCTCAGTGACCATCCCTGGGGGATGGGAGTATGAACATTTTATCTCGTCATTCTCGCTCCTCTGGTTTCTCATCCCCATGATTGCCTGCCCCATATTCCACTGTCATTGCCATGCCCATATACCACTGTCGTGAGCATAAAGGATTTTTAAGAGTCTAAGGCGGGCACGGTAGCACGTGCCTGTGTAGTCCCTGCCACTCTAGAAGCTGAAATGGAAGAATCACTTGAGCTTGAAGGTCGAGACCAGGCTGCCCACATGGAAACCCTGTCTCAAAAAATAAATACATGCATAAATAATAAGTTCTATCATTCTTCTATTTTTCTTTAAGCACACATTTTATAGACAAATGGACCTGAGTTCAAACTCTGAGCACACCCTAGCTCAGGAGTGTGTGGATTCCTAGGGTGTGTATCCAATATGCATAAGGCTGTGTGCTCGACTGATCTCCCACATAGCAAAATAGCAATAATTAAGTTCGGGGGAGGGGGATGAAAAATCCCTAATGATGGGAGTTTATTAATCCAGAAAGGGAAAAAAAAGCAAGGTTTCCAGCTCTTAGATTTGCCCTGTAACAGTGAGAGCGCTCCTATTGACCAGAGAAAGTCATCCCTGATTGGTTCTCAAAAACTGTCTTCTCAAAGACAAAGGGTTTGGGGTTTGGGTTTGGTTTAATCCTTTCAAGTGAGGCCCAACCAGGCTTCTGACACACCTAGTGTCTGTGCACATGGCCAGGTCAGCTGATGCTGTCGAACTTTGACTCAACTCTGACAACCTCAAAAGAAAAAAAAAAAAAAAAAAAAAAGGCCTCTGGGCTGTGTGGGCCCTGCCCAAGGCATACCCTGAATATCATGTTGAACACTGTTTTCTGTTTTCTGGAGCCCCACAGGTTCCAGATCTCTTCTAGCCTTTGCTCAAGCTCTTCTTCTTCCTCTAATGCTCTTCCCACACCCTGTTTCACCTGACAACTTTGCCTCCCATTCCTCCAGTTTCATGACATAGTCCCTTCTCGGGGAAGCTTCCCCAAGTGCCCAGGTCCGCTGACTTGTTGGAGGTGCCTATCACTGGGGTATGAAAGACCCTGTGCCTAGCTTCAAATATGCATAGACAATTGCATGGGCACATATGGTAAGGATGAGGGCAAGGGCTCCTGCCATCCAGGCAAACCAAAGGCCATGGGAGCCTCTGCCCAGTCAGTTCACTGGTTACAGACTCTGGGTCCAGCCTTGACTCTTGGCAGGCTGGAGGACTCATTTGATCAGGTGCTGCCCCTGCCTTACCATTCACTGGGTCCGTCAAAAGCTCCCTGCAGCTCTCTCTGCACCGATCTGGCCAACACCTGTGCCCTGGAGGCAGCCTTGGGTCCTGAGGCTGAGCCCCAGCATGGCCCTGTGTCTACACGATTGAGGAGTCTGAGATCTGGCTCTCACTGATCCACTGAGTACGACAACTCTGGCTTTCTCCTCTTTCGCTGACTTCTATTGCCTGTCGGGCTAGAGTTCGGTCTTCTCACCTCATTCTTCAGCCAGGGCCATGGAAGCATTTGGACCTGGGCCAAGTCCTGCTGTATCAGAAGGCGGAACCCAGGGGTCCCAGCTCCTCCCCAGTACCCAGGGTAAGCACTAAACACTGGTGCCCACCCCATATCATTGGAATGTACCACCCTGAAAGGCCCCACCCTCTTAACTTGTCCCAAGGTGGAGGCAGAAACTCACAAGGGAGGTGGGAGTGGAGGTTGTGCTACTTGGTTCCACATCAAACACAGTCTCTGTTTCTTCCTCAGGCTGCTGTGGGGAGAGGAAGAGTGGTCCATCTCAGGATGGGGCTGCCCTTTGCCCTCTCCCACCCTCTGTCCATACCATACCAGGGCCTCTGGCTGGTCACCATGGCCCCTCAAACTTTCCTCTCTCTCCCTTCCTCCCTCCCCCCCCCCTCTCTCTGTCCTTCTCTCTCCCTCTCTCTCCTCCCTCCTTCCCTCCCTCTCTCCCTTCCTCTCTCTCTCTCTCTCTCTCTCTCTCTCTCTCTCTCGCTCTCGCTCTCATTTTCTTTCTTTCTTTCTTTCTTTCTTTCTTTCTTTCTTTCTTTCTTTCTTTCTTTCTTTCTTTTTGGTTTTTGGAGAGAGGGTTCCTCTGTGTAGTTCTGGTTCTCATGGAACTTGCTCTGCAGACCAGGCTAGCCTCAAACTCACAGAGATCTATCTGCCTGCCTCTGCCTCCCAAGTGTCGGACTAAAGGCATGCACTTACAACCACCTGGTTAACTCTTTTTTTTTTTTTTTTTTTTTTCCTAGACATTCAGACCATCAGGCAGGGCAGAAAGCTCAGAAAAAAAAAAAAAAAAAAGAAAAAAAAAAAGCAGGGAAAGAGTTCAGATGCCAAGAATCCCTTCTGGAATGTTCTGTTCCCAAAACCATAAAGGGGGAAACAATTATAGTAGGAATGGGTTTTAGAGATGGGCCTGCTCTGACTGCTGTCTTTGTCTAGGGACCCTCAAGCAATCTTACCTAAGCTCCACATGTGTGTTAGAGAAAAATTTGTTATGGCTCTCCTCTAGCCTGGTGCTCCAACCAGCAATAGTGATGGCTGCTTGTGTTCCACCCAGGTCCCAGATACAGAGATAGCAAGAAGAAATGCTTCCAAGAAGGCTCCCTCTGCAGGGTGTTGTGCCTCAAATTGTTTTTTTCTTCTTTATAGACATCATTCAGAAAGAAAACCCTTTACCGCTATAAACAACTAGCTACTACAAAAAGTCAACTGGGGAGATATGTATGTAATCGTGAAGTGCAAAAATTATGTTTTATCCATTGGAAATCATTGCAGTGTCCCAGCATGAATGTCTACTCTGAGAAATGCTAACGCAGATACTCAATATTGCTGGCAGGGCTCTGACTTGGCATGGGATGACTCTTGTCTCTAGAACCTGATGATTACACTGGGTACCCCTGCCAAAAAGCCAGAGGACTCACTAGGGGCACCCCTAAACAAACAGCCTTCAGTGCCCCATAGCCCTGGTTCCATTCATCATCATCATCCCCTCCTGCTCTCTGCTTCTCCCTCCTCCTCACTCTCTGAGCTCTTGCACTGGTGCTCACAGTGACTGGACCTGACTCATGTGGTATTGGGGATGGTGGTGGAGAGCAGTGTCTTTGGATGGCATATGAGCCCACTGAACCCACAAACCTTGGGCTAAGGAAAAGGCCCACTCCTCTTGTCCTGTTGTATTCTGGGTGCCTCTACCAGGGCATCTCAGAGTTATGTCCTTAGACCCAGAAGCATCAGTGATGTGAAGGGCAAGCTGACAACTCACCTTATACCGGTGGGCAATCCGGAGCTTCCCCAGAAAAATGCCCAAAAAGGCAATGATCATGGAGACGATGAGGATGGAGAAGCAGAATAAAGTGATACGGTGGAAGGAACCTGCCAGGGATAAGAAAAGGCTGTGGGCACACAGCTGGAGGCTGCAGTCGTGGTGGAGGCGGGGCAATGGAGCTGCTTCGCAGATGCCTGGGACCGCCCACTTCAGAACCTCCATGCGACCACTAAGCTAGGACAGAGAAACCCCTGAACTCCCCACCTCCAACAATGAGGAATGAGCCTTACACAATGTCATCCCTCGGTCCTTTTTGACCAGTTTAGAATGTGGCTTATTGTGTGTTCTATGGAAAACAGAATTTGGGTGGATCTAAATTACCCACACCAACATCCACTAAACAAGTCTCTCTCGATCTGTCAACTACCTGTTCCCACGGTTCCTCAAAGGTATCTTCAAGTCACCAGTTCTGTCCCCAGACTCTGAGCCTCCCTTTTTCCTGCTGGCCCACTGCTAACCACACTAAAAGGCAAGCCAGCATTCAAACGTCAATTACATATTTCACTCATGAACTGATCTCCATAAAGGTAAATAGATCTTTAACAAAGTCAGTATGGAAAATTAACTCTCCAGTCTCAGGCGACTGCCAAAGGAGGCTTACTGGTGCACACCTGTACAATAGCACCAACCGGTAAACAGCCGCAACGACAACCAGCCACCAAGGGCTAACAAAAGCTGTCGCCTTCGATGCGGCTGCAAAAGGCATTCGTTCAAACAGACTCTTGATACAGGAAGCCAGTCAGAGCATAATGCACAGGGGAAAACCCAGGATATAAGATTGCAAGTTACAGTGTGGATGGTCACGATTTTATAAATAACAATAAACTAACACACACCCTCACTTTGCCCCCTCCCCTAGCTTGAGTTAGAAACAAGAAGAAAGGAAAAAAAAAAAAAAAAAAAAAAAAAAAAAAAGCAGCTTTAGATGGAATTATGGGTAACAGCTTTTGGTCCCTGTATTTTCTTTGTCAGTTTTGATATTTAGAAAAAGGCATTTAAGGGGAAAAAATGCCTTCCACGTGGCAGGAAACACTATTAACAAATGAATATGCTTCGAATGTAATGGAAGGTGTCATTCTGACACAGAGCAAGGGAAATACACCACAGGGGATATAGTAAGTTACCACAGGAGGGAAGGGCAGTGGGGTTGGGAACACCCTACTGATGTGAGTGACCCAGGTGGGTGAGAGCTGAGGAGCACCCAGTCTGTGGCCACTGGGAACTTCTGTAAAGGTGCCTCTGGGTTCCCCAAGACAGCAGAAGCATCTGTGTTTAACCAAAGGGTGAGGGAAGGCCTGCCACCATTGCAGAATCTGATTCCATTTTCCAGGTTCTGGCAAACCAATGAAAGCAGGCATCGTACGGGCTCCCAGAGGGAAATGTCATGGGAATCGAGTCCCAAAAGCTGCTCTTCTATTTTCTGCCCATCTACATTTAGAATGGAGGAATGTGACATTTTATACTCGAAGCCAAATCCACATCATTAGGACTTTGCCTTTGTCTCAAAGTTCTGCCAAGGCTAATGCGTGCACTGTGGCCCAGAGCCGTCACTGGACTTGGCCAAGTCCCATGAGCAATGTCCTGCTCACCCTTAAGCTCTCCTCTTCTATCAGAGGGAGTCTCAAGGGACTCACAGGACAGAGGCCAGGCAGAAGTGGAACCAAAGAGCAGGCTGGGCACCCACCTACTCGCAGGATGGAGAAGAAGAGCATCCAGAAAACTCCCAAGAGTGGGGCAAAAATGGCCTGGTAGACAGCAGCCATATGGATCTGCGCGTTCAGTTTGGTGGGCGCGTAGGAGTAGTACATGTTATAGCGGTCTGTGATGTGCTTCATGCACAGATACAGCAGCCCTGGGGAACCAGAAGACAGAGATACATTTACTGACTGCTCTAACCTAGCAGATCTCTGCTGCCCTCAGGTCCCCGTAGAGCTTAGAGTTCAGACTCCATGCTGTTAGGGCAACAAGGGCCCAGGATGGGCTGTGGGAGTCCTATGGAGACGATTTCTGTCACCTCTAGAACTGATCCTGCCAGCTTGGTGATGATGTCATTCATTCACGCATGCATTCAACCAATACCCCTTGTTAGCCACCATCCAAACAGTCCCATGGCTGGGCCCTCTACCTCCCACCTCCCTGCGACAGTCGGTCCCAGATCTCCTCACTCTCTGGGAGGTAGCCTGAGGCCATGGAGGGTGTTTCCTCCTCTTACTTCAGAACGTGTATCCCTGTTGGGTATCTTGTAGATGACTTACCAAATGGAACAATTATAGGACAAGTGATACTATATGCCATCACCACGCTGAAGACGTTCAACATCCATGCATATTCTCGTCCAAATTGGAAATGCGTGGCCTGGTTCTAAGGCAGAAGGCAGGGGTCACCCTCAGCTTGCCCAGATTCCCTTGTCTTGCATGCTTCTTGGATTCCTCTAGAGAGCTGGCTGGCAGCTCAGTCCTAGAGGCAACATTTCTTCCCACCTTGGAGTCCAAGAAACAGCCACCTATGGTCACAGGCCTCCATCATGGGGTCCTAGCACCCACGATGACTCCTTCCTTTCCCTCCCAGAAGACTATGTTTAGAGAAGGGCTGGCCCTCACCTTTCTGATGTGAACTCTTTCTGGCTCTGATTTGGATAAGAAGAGGCGGGTACAATACGTGAAGAGTGACCCGAGGCGCATCAGCTCCATGCCTGTGCCAAACAGAGCTGCGGTGATCACGTAGTTGATAAAGAATGCACCATTGTCTGGGAGGAACACACACCTGGGCAGTGGAGGAGGGTGGGAGGCAGTGAAAGGACCGAGGAAAGAGATGCCGGGAGAGGAAAAGACAGAAATGAGAGAGTGAGGGACAGAGAGAATAAAGATCCATAAGCAGACAATACCAGCTATTCCTTAAAGTTTTGCCAAAATAATTCTATGCATAAGGGTTTTCACAGGACAACGGTTGCTTAGACATAGCCATAATTTGGACAAAGACTATGAAGATCTAAAAAAGATCCATGCTTCTCTAATCTCCGCCAAGGAATTACCACTTGTGTGACTAGCTCAGGAGAAAGGGGTTTCCTGTGCCAATGTCCTTCTGGGTACAGTGCCCCCACTAATTCCTGTGGAGGAAATGCCTGTCAACATGGAGGAACCTACCATAAGGATCCTGAGCACCTGCCTGTATCTGCCCTGCTGGATATGCCGGAAGATTCTGTGAGACAGATCACAATGAGTGTGCTTCCAGCCCTTGCCACAATGGGGCTGTGTGCCAGGATGGAGTCAATAGTTCCTCCTGCTTCTGTGTGCCTTGATACCAAGGCAGCCATTGTGACTTGGAAGTGGATGGGAGTTTCTGATCCCTGTGAGAAGTGTGCAGTGTGCCTCACTGAGATAAGATACACGTGTGTCTGTCCTCAAGAGTGTTCTGGTGGGAACTGTGAGCTGAAAATTGATGACTATGGACCCAGTCAAGTCTACGTGGTGCCATGTGTCAGGATGCTCATGGGGCTCACTTCTGTAACTATGGACTAGATTCCTTGACAACCACTGTGAACTCAATTTTGATGAGTGTACCAGTCATCTACGTCTCCATGGAGATCTCTGTATGGATGGAAGAGACAACTCCTACTGTGAATACATAGGTAGTGGATTCACAGGGATGCACTGTGAGACTTATGAAAAAGTCACATGCACTTTGATGCCCCTTTGTTGGTCAAAGCCTTGTCACAATATACAACATGAGAAGACACTGTTGAGAGCTGTATTTGTCACTGTGAAGACACTGTTGACAGCTGTATTTGTCACTGCTGGCTGGGATTCACAGGTGCACTGTGTGACATGGACATACACGACTGCAGTAGCAATCCCTGACAATTTGGGAGTTGGGGATGGGGAATGTGCTGAGCTGTCCTCAGAGGATCAATAGGGACACATTGTAGGCTTACAATGTGAAGGAGGCTTCAACTACCTTGGTGTCCCAGGCTATGCTTGTATCTGTCACCTGGATTCACACACAGATAGGAACCTAGCATAACTGTCTCTCAGAGGCTCCACCCAGCAGGTGATCAAAATGGATGCAGAGACCACAGTCAAATATTATTACACGGAGCTCGGGAAGTCTTGTGGAAGAGTTGGGGAAGGATTGAGAAACCCGGAGGAGATAGAAAGACCAACAGAGTCAACTAACCTAGACCCTTGGGGCTCTCAGAGACTGAACAACCAACCAGAGAGAATACAATGGCTGGGCTTAGGGTCCCTGATATATGTAGCAGATGTGCGGCTTGATCTTCATGCAGATCTTCCAACAACTGGAGCAGGGACTTACTCTGACTCTGTTATCTGCCTGTGGATCCTGGTCCCCTAACTGGGCTGTCTTGTCTGGCCTCAGTGGGAGAGGATGTGCCTAGTCCTGCAGTGACTTGAGGTGCCAGGGTGGGTTAAGATGCCAGGAGGCACCTCCCCATTCTCATAGGTGAAGGAGAAGAGTGGTAGGGAGAGGTGCCATAGAGGGAGAGACTGGAGTGGGAGGCTGCAATTGGAATGTAAAGTGAATTAATTAATTAATTAATGGGAAAAAGATCCAGAAACAGCCACTCTGCATCATGGCATTTTTATCAATGATAGATCACATATAAGATGGTAGTTTGTAGACTGTATGCCCCAGTGAAGTAGTAGGCACTTTACTCTGTGCAGGGACACCGAGAGGTGCAGTTCTCATGCCCACACTATGAATATAAACACATAGCTACCAAGAACCCAATTTAACAAGCAGCCTATTTGAGCAACCAGGATGGACTACATAAAATATGGTTTAGCGTGGACCTGCTAGATGCCTGGTATCCAAATAGACTTGGAATTCTGAAGACATATGGTCTTAGAAGAGAAAATATGACATCGTTTAAAAATTTTTTTAGGATTTGTTTTTATTACACATAAGGTATATGTGTTTGTGTGTGGAGATGTGCCAATGAGTGCAGGTGCCCACAGAGGCCAGAGGCATCAGATTCCACCCCCTTGCCCCCAGAGCTGGAGTGACAGGAAGTTGTGAGCCACCTAGAATAGGTGCTAGGAACCAAACCTGGGTCCTCTGCAAGAATGATACATGATCTTGACAGCTGAGCTCTCTCTCTTCGGCCCTCACAATGACATCTTTAGTTTCACTAATCTCTAATGGAAATTTGCCATTTCCTTCCTTGAAGAACATCAGCAAAAACACACAGGCCTTCACATACTTTCACACACACACACACACACACACACACACACAACATGAATGCACAAGTGCGCGCATGCACAATTTTTTTAAAGGGAGACTTAAGCATGTCTGGCATTTCTCAGCATCCCCATCTACACAATTTTGTTATTGTTCTTGTAGAGAGAACTGTGAACCTCTGGCCACGTTTCAGAATTTCTTCAAAAGCCGTCTTGAGAGGTAGAACTAGCTCAGCGGTAGATTTACCTAGTGAGCACAAGGTGTGGTTCCCATAGGAAGCTGGGTGGGGGAATCTTGAGTCTAGTAGGATCTGTGTCTAAAATCAACACTCCTCATGTTCACCCTTCATGATATTGAAGTTGACTCACAAGCTTTGCTTTAGTATTAAGTAAACCATATTGAAGACATGTGCCTAGCCAAAGATGAACCCATTCATTTTAGGAACGATAGCTTTCTATGACCACAGTGTCAGTTTAACTATAGAAAACTTGGAGGATCCTGGCCCTTGCTTCCAAGTGCAAGCTGTGGAAAGATGAAGTCATTTGCAATGTGTCTTTGAAAACTGGGGTTTTCAAATCCTATAACCGTGAAAAAAAAGAAAAAAACTCACACACAACAGGCCAGATTTTCAACATGATGCACATGTTGTCATAGAGCCTGTCACCCCAATTTTAATGTTCTTATTCCAGTAGTGAGTCAGCCTTCGCACTGATGTCTTCAGAGTAAACAAAAAATGTAATATTATATTGCTTCTATTTAAGACATATTATCTTATTGATGGGTTAACCAAGACTGCCACAAACTGTAAAGTGTTTTGATAACTGTATTTATTTTACTTTACTTTGAAACGATGGGTGTATGTGTGTGCCCATGTGTGGGTTTGTACAGGGAAGTGTAGTGTTCAAGGAAGCCAGAAAAGGGCATTGGATCTCCTGGAGCTGGAGTTACAGACAGTTTTGAACCACCTAATGGGAATTGAACTCTAGTCCTTGGGAAAATAGTATATACACGGAGTCATCTCTCTTGCCTCGGATAACAACGCAATCCATGTATGTTACACACTTACAAACACCACGTAGTGAGTGAGAATTGATCAGCTTCGTGTATTGTACAAACACGAGGTTCCTGGGTCTTATATTATACTATATTCATGCAAAATATCACCAGTGAGGAAAACTATTTGAAGACAGGTAGGGATCCCCTATCCTGTATACTTTTGTGGTAACTTCTTGTGAAACTACAGTAATTTCAAGAAGAGGTCCCTGGTCTTTACTTTGCCAAAGGAGACCACGACACTGGTTAATGCCTTCACCTGCATGCACCTGCTCCCGGGTGCCAATGATGCAGGGTTGGACTGGAGAAGGGTACACATATCCACACCAGTGCAGACGCACAGAAAACCCTGTGTACACCCAAGAATACTCACTGGAACCTGATGGTCGCATGTTCAAGATAGTAGATGTCAAAGAGCCAGCGAAAAAAGACATTCAGACTGGAATGAAGAACAAAACCAGACCTTCAGTTACAGTGTCCACGTGCTACAGTGTTCCGCTCATCCCTCTGTCCGACTTCCTACTCTCCGTTCTCCTCAACAATCCCCTGAGCCCCTGGCTTGGTGCTAGCTGGCCAGTCACCCTGCCCCCTTCTTCTTAATGCCAGGTCATCTGTGTTCCTCACTCTTGGCCTTACAGCTCAAGGCCACTTCCTGCAACAGATCTTTGCCAACTATCTCTTTGAGTGTGCTCTCTCTCTCTCTCTCTTCTCTCTTCTCTCTCTCTCTCTCCCCCTTCTCCCTCTTCCTCTCTCTCTCTCTCCTCAACTTCTCATTTATGTTTGCTGCATTATTCTCCCTTGGGCTCCAGTCCACTGGCAAGGACATCTTGTCTTCCAAACTGGGGCAGAGTCTACTTTACAGTTTGCACGATACCTGGCTCAAGCTATATGCCTGTGACAGGCACGGGACTATCATTTGAGGAGACTTTCAGCAACCACAGGAGGCCTATGGTATCTGAAAGAAGGTTTCTACTCTAGGCTGAGCCTGGCTGAAGACAAGAAGGATAACTGACAGTGAATTACCTGGTCAGCCCCATGGAGGGCAGAATGACCACCATAAACACCAGGAAGATGTAGCATTTGTGCACTATGATCAGATTCTGACTTGATCTACAAGGAAACGAAGAGAAACACTTATCGTTGTGTGAGACAGAGTACTAATCAAAGATCTGAGGTGGGTGTGGTAGCACATGTCTTTAATCCTAGCATTGGAGAGGCAGAGGAGGATGGATCTGTGTGAGAATAAGGCCAGCCTGGTCTACATAGGGAGTTCCAGGATACCCAGGACTATCTATATAAAGACCCTGTCTCAAAACAAAACAAAACAAAAAACAAAAAACAAACAAACAAAAACCAAGGAAAGAAAGGAAAGAAAGCTGGATGGACAGGGATCTGTGGAGGATAATCCAGTGTCCTCTGCATAGAGCACTGTGAGCTGTGCTGCATCTAAGGACAGCAGGAATGAACAGTGTGATCAACTAGTAATGTCTGCCCTGGGCACAGGAAGGAAACAAAAGGCACCCCATATATTTGACATCTCTGTATCCAAAACACATTACCAATGCTACTTAAGTCTGGAGAATTTCAACAGTCAACATGAGCCTTATCCTTGGCTATAGGACAAGTAAAGATTTCCACTATTAAGTATATGGTAAAGATTTCTACTATTTTAACCCTTAGGCTAGATAGAAGGCCCAACTGCCAGGCAAAAAGGAAAGGAGAAGAGACTAGGAAGAAAGACACATAGGAGAGGAAACGAGCCACTGCCATCCCCAGCTCACCTCGTCCAGTGGGCCTCTAGGAAGGCGGAGAAGTAGACCAGCAGAGGCATTATCACAGTGAAGGCCCAGAGCAGTACAGAGGGGAAGAACTGAGTTATGATGGGGCTCTGGAAGGGCGAGGGGAGTAGAGAGCAGGAGTCATCAGTACAAGAAGCCCCTTCCCTGTGCAGGCTGTCCTCATCCTCCCAGTAGCCCTGCATCTCCCAGCCCAGTCAAGAACTAACTTGTTTTCCCTGAGGCTACAGAGTAGGTCTGACCTTTCTTTGGTGCCTTCCTGGCCAGATGTCCACCTAGCTGGAGGAGGCAGAGGCTCATCCCCCAGGGTTAAGTAAGTCTACAAGAGGCTGCTATGCTCAGGAGGCAGACATAACACTGAAGGGTCCCTCTTTCTTTCCATGTCTGTGTTAGGGCTCATCGTACTCTTCTTTATCATCTATACTTACCAAGAACCAAAGAAGCCTGGTGAGAACAGAACAGTTCATGCCTATTGTGTCCTCCGAAGCCCCTTAGAGTGAAAGGACCTAAAAGTACCTTCTAGGCCCACACTGGCTGGACCACCCATCCTCAGTCTCTCCGCAGAACCTACCTACACACCCTCTTTCCTCTCTAGGCCTGTCCCTGAGATGGGCAATGCCCCACAATCATCCTATTTAGAACCCAGGACACACGACCCCACCTATGACACCACTCAACCCCCACCATGCTGTTGTAAAAGTTCTAGATCCAGGAGTCCTGTTCCCAGGAGCCCCTCACCCCTGGCCCAACCTAAGCAGAAGAGGCACCTGCAATTTCTCAATGGGGCGGGTGACATTGTACATGTCGATGGTGTTGATGATGATGGCAGGCGTGGTGAGAAAGAAGAAGAGGAAGAACAGGAAGGTGTTGATGGCGATAAAGCGAGTCCACCAACTGAAGCGGCGGATGGACAGGTGTTTCCTGGAAAGGAAGGGAGGAGAGGGACACACTTAGGCCAAGCCTCAGTTCACAGAGAGACCAATACTTTTTCCTGCATGCCAGCTGCGGGCCTGGGCCTATGTGCAGTGCTCACTGGGCTTTTTCCTTGACACCATCTGTAAAAGCTCAGACTATGTCTCATAGGCTAGAGAGACACTACAGTGAAAACTTTCCCCAAGGTTGGTCCCTTCCATGCATATGAAGAAGGTAGGCATGGGTTGGGCAGATACTATGATGCTCAAGAAAGCACATGGCAGGGCCCAGCCGGAGCTGGGTTTAGACAGTTCTGAGCCTAGTCCCCATGGACCCTCTGTTGGGCAATAGAGAGAGGAGGCTCTGTCTTCAGTCTCAGAGCTGTGGCCTTCTTCAAACTCAGAGACAGAGATGGGGACACAGAGGAAGCTTACCAGATGATGTCTTTAGGGTGAGGGGCATGGACAACTCTCCACTGGTAGTTTTTGACGACGGTCGTTACTGAAGACTGCTTGGGATGTCTACCACAACGGATGCACTTGTAATCATCATAGATGCTGTAGAGATGGATCAAAGACAAGACACAGGTCAGGAGTAGGAGGAAAGCTTTAGAGAATAAGACATCAGGATCCCAGGACCACCACAACAGTCCCACCTCTTCTTGAGGATTCTCAAAGCCTTTGTTAAGTCCGCAAGGACCTCAGAAATGGACAGTTCCTAAGGTACAGTATCTGGAGGGAAAGGAGGTATTGGAAGTGTCTACACTCTCTAGGAAGAGGAACAGGTCACAGGGTCCTGAGCTCCTGATCTCTCTTACTGGCAGTAACAATGCACAGATGAACTCATCCTTTGGGGTTATAGAAGGGGCTAGGTTAAACTCATGCTAGCATCATAACTCCAGGTTCTGGAGTTGTTCTGTGAACTTCGATTTGAGCTTACTGGTGAGGAGATTCCTAAATTGAATGCAACCTAGAAATAGTCTTGAGATGCAACTGGGCGAGGTACATGCTGGTGTGAGAGCCCAGTCCATGACCTTCTAATAACACATTCTGCTGAAATGAAGGCTCATATCTTTGCCAACTGGTGATGTTTTAAGAAATAAACAATCTTGCCTTGTATTGCTTTCTACAACAGACACTGATAACAACAGCAGCAGCATCAGTATAATTTATACGTTCCTTGACAACCCACTGGGGACTGAACAAAGCAGCTATCAGTAACCAAACTGGATATACAAGAAATTTGAAGGGTGGGGGTGGTCTTGCCTTTTATCCCAGCACTCAGGAGGCAGAGACAGGAAGATCCCTGAGTTCAGGCCAGACAGATCTACAGAGGAAGTTCCAGGATAGCAAGAACTACACAGAGAAACTTGGTATCAAAAAGAAGAGAGAGAGGAGGGGAGGGAAAGGGAGGGGAGAGGGAGGGAGGAGGGAAGGAAAGTTGTCTGTTGTTTGAGGGGCTGGAGAGGTGGCTCAGTAATTAGGAACACTAGCTCTTCTTTCAGAGGACTCGGTTCAATTCCCAACACCCACAGAGCTACTCACAACCCTCTGTAACTCTAGTTCCAGATCTGACGTCTCTGCTGGTCTCTTTGAGCACCAGACATGCAGACAGTGCACAAGACACACATGAAAGCAAAACACCCGTACACATGAAATAATAGAAAACAAAATCTTTTTAAAAAGAAGATTGAGGGTTTAAGTGACTTGGAAAATTGTGTTGCATTGTTTGTGACTAAAATCTAGGTTATAGATCCTTTTGTAGGGTTGGGTAGAAGAGGGGCACTCCACATAAAACCCGTGCATTATAAGGTTCCTACTGAGAAGAGGGCTCCACAGTCCTTAAGAAACCAGTTCTGAATTTCCCATAATTTTTATCTTGGTACTGAAAATCCTTCTAGAACATTCTAAATTGATTGGAATTGATTCCTTGTTGAGATGAGATTGTTGAAGGCCAGGTCAGAAGAAACAGGGGCTTTATGGGGAAGTCAACAGAAGGGAAGGTCAAAATGGCCTTCCCTCTCTTGGCTTTTCACTTGTAGTAGGAGGGGGGGTTTATGTAAATGGAGTGAAGGGAAATGGCTATCACATTCTTGGCAAGAGATCATAGGCTATGATGATACCCTGTACTAAGATAAGGGCATATGAAGTGAGGATAATTCCCAGAGAGCCATGAGGCCCACCAGTTGGGGAAATGGTACAGCTATGTTGGGAACAGCAACATGGAAGCTCTCAGAAAGAGAGAGCTGCTAGGGTAGACACAGCAGCTGGGAGAGGAGGGAGGCTTGACTCCCCCTTTCCTTAAGCTAGACGAGGGTAAGAAAGTGGCATCTACCCTTCCCCTTAGGCTGAGCTACACTCTGAGTTTGAACTCTGGTCATCTAGTACCCACCATCTCACTGTCTTGGCATCCTGGAAGGTGACGAAGATCATGTCAAGCCTCTTCAGCTGGACACGATTAAGCTCGGCATTGAACTCATCTGTCAGTTGCTCCTCCAGCTCACTGTAGTACTGCTCCGCATCTACCTGGGACAAGAGGAGGCCCTCAGAGCAGGAGAACCAGTTGGACCCAGGACTCTCTCATGCAGCAGCCCTTTACCCCCACAACAGCTATATGCCAAGTCTGTAATTCACCCCTTGCCCTTGGATCTGGGGACACTGAGGTACAATGTGGTAAGTGGATGCTTCAGACCCAAGTGAACTTCAGAAAGACAAAAGAATGTCCATTTGTGCTGAAGGCTGGGCACTTTTCTTTTAGTCTGGCTGAAACAGGAGTCCAAGTGCCCAAGACCATTCTAGCCACAGTGGTCAGGGGACAAGGTAGATTCTTCAAGTCTCTTTGCCCTGATGGCTTTGGAAACCTGAGGCTTGGCTGCCTCCTGCAGTCTACCATGTCCTCTCTGGTGTCTTTCTAGAACCAGAAAGCAGACAAGAGCAAGCCTCCATGGTTTCTCTGGAGGGGGACTCAAGAAAGGTTTTTAGCTCTTCTTTATATCTGCAAAGATAAAAGGTATGGGTGAGAGGGAATGGTGTGCCATGTTTGGATGACCAAGCTAGACCTGAATGGGCCCTGGAGATTTGGACTTAGGCGAGGGACCATCCTGAAGCATAGCTCTCTACCCTTTCTCCGGTGTTCCCAACACCCTTGTCAGTTACCTCCTTGAAGCAGGTCCAACATTTGCAGAAGCACAGGCGGGAACAAGGATGAATCTTGATCATCACCTTCCAGTCTTCTTAGCCTTGGCCGTGTAGTAGAGCCTGCCCGCATGGCATGGCGCCTGTCAATGGTGGGTAACAGAAGGAAAATATTCTAGTCACGAGAAACAGAAAGCACCATCCTTTCCTTGCACCCCAACCCCAGATAGCAGCAGGCCCCTCTGTGGGCTCACCTTTGATCATCCAAGTCAATCAGGTTCCTGACGTCATAGCAGAAATGGACTCTGGTCACCACACACCCAGGATAGGCCTCACTGCAGTTACAAACAAGGATGCTGAACCAACCTGTAGGGCTAGGTTGAGCAACTACACTCTCTACTTAGTATCACAGTTCACAGGAATGGAAGCTCCACTCTCTAGGGCTTTTGCCCTTTTAGAATAGCATACATCCTTTCCCTAAAACTGAGCTATCCTTGGGGTTTAAACCCTGGTTATCTGAAACTCACAACACCTTTTATAGATGATTTGGAACAGGGTATGGGTATGCTCCAAACACTGGGGGGGGGGGGGCAGGAAGAAACTACTTTTGAAAGACAAGGAGCAGCATATCTGTGTCCAGTGACTTGGGGGACACCAAAGAGATCTGGAGACACTATACCTTAGACAGCTGGGAAGTAGGGTCTCCTTGGGCTGAGTAGCTGAAGCTACAAGAAAAAGTTAAAGGGCCCCTCCTGCCTCTCACCCATGTCATACAAGGGCCTTTAGAACTCAGCTGAAGCCTTGGTGGGGGAGGGGGTCTTCTCCATTCTGAAAAGCTGATTCTGAGCTGATTCCAGAGAGGCCACCACCAGGAATGTCCTTAGCCCCCACATCCAGTGCCAACTCACTCCTGTGAGAACCCAGAGGGGATCCTTGGAGGAGACGATGCTAGACACAGCCCACCCTCCCACTTACTGGAAGTGCTTGCTGATGATCTCGGGGTCCTGGATTTCAGTGGATACATAGGTGATCATCAATGTCCTCGTGAACTGGAGTTGGGAGAGACAAGGCTGTGCTTCCATGGGAATGCTAGATATGGGAGTCCTTAGTGGCCCAGATGCCCTGGAGAGCAGACCTGCTCATACAAGGCTGCTTGCTACCTAAAGCCTCCCTGCTAAGTAAGCTGCTTGCCAGCTTCCTGGAGCCCAGAGATCAGCAAACCATGTCTTGGTTATCCTCTGTGCTCCAAATCCTACCAGACATCTGAGGTTAGGAAGGGAGGGCCAGAGCCAATGTGAAGGACCGCATCTCCCCTTCTAGAAAAGGTTATGCCCACTTGTAGCTGGTACAGCCCCACAGTGACTTCTAGTCTCCTTGAACTGCCTACCTTTCTGGTGCAAAACCTCATATTGCCAGAGAAATCCCTAGCATTCTAGGAGCCTGGAGCTGGGAGCAAGTGTAATGGTCTCAATCCGGGATATTTCCTAAAGGCCTGAGTGCCATGAGGAAAAAAGAGACTTTGAGAGGAGCCTTAGTGAGTGATTGTAGATAGCTGGCAGTGTGCCCTCATGCCAACTTTCCTCTCCATCTTTATTCGTTCATCTGCCACCTTGCAGTGAGTAACCTTCTCGAGACACCTGTTCCTGTCATTATGAACTATCTCACCACAGGCCCCAAAGCAATGGAGGTGACTGAATATGTAATAAAACGAAAACCATGAGACAAAAACACAAAACCCTTTCTTCCCTTTAGGTTGATTCCCCCAGGAACATTGTTACAGTGACGGAAAGTGGACCAACACAGCAAGATTGAGGAGAAGCTGGGGTGTCTTGCCCAAACTTCCTGTTTGACTCTGTGGGTGGATGATGGTTTTTCTGATCCATCAATTTCAAGATGATGGCATAATAAACTACTACAAGAGATGAGTAACATCTGAATCAGCATCTGGTAACCAAGAAAGCTGAAGCAAAAGGGTGTCCCAGTCTGTGTGCTTGGGGTGGCTTCAGGGTACGTGGATCTACACTCTGAGGTAGGTTAAAATGAGTCTGTCTTGGATAGTGTAGACTCAAAGGAATAGATCCTGCTGCTCTACTAAACAATGGCAGGCCAGGGATGACGTCATGGAAAGTTATTGCCATGGATTCCCTTTCCCTACAGATTACAGATGACAACACAGCTGCCCACTCACGGCCCCTCAGCACTGAGCTCTGCATACCAGAGGCTATGGTCTACCTCAATACTAAGATTGCCTAATATTCTTCCCTGGCCTTGAAGATATGAGCAGATCAAAATATAAAGACTTGGGCTGTGGGCTGTGGGGCTCAATGGGTTAAGAACACTTGCTGCCCAAGAATGAAGACATGAGTTCAACTTCCTAGTACCTGTGTAAAAAGACAGTTGTGGCCAGGTCTGCCTGCAACCTCAGTGCAATGGGAGTCAGATACAGGAGGATCATGGGAGCTTGCTGGCAGCCAGCTTGGTTCCTGGGTCAATGAGAGACCTTGTCTCAAGGGAGTAAGGTGGAGATCAAGAAACTAGGACACCTTATGTTCTGTTTTGGACTCTGTGTGGGCAAGTATACATACATCTATACATACATGTGAGCATACATGGCACACTTAAACACACAACACACACACCACACACACACACACACACTTAAAAACAAAGAAATAATAAAACGGAGAGATAGAGTCCCCAAGCGCAGCCCTCAGCCAGGGAGTTGGACAAGGGTAGAAATTATCCCCAGTTGCTCACACCTGTAGGCTGGGAAAACTTTGAGGCACATATTCTAACTCAAGTCCTAGGGAAGAGTTTCTAGGGCAGCAGAGGCAAAGGATGAGAGGCAGGTATAAGCAGCTACTTACCAGCCAGTGCGAGGGGCTTTCCTGGCTTAGCAAGTGGGATACTAGGGCAGGGGACATAAAGTGGATAGCACCCAAGGGCAGGGCAAACAGGGGTTTGCTCCTCCTTGAGGCAGACACCCACCCCCTGAATGCAGGATGAGCCAAGGTGGTATTTTTGTGAAGCTAGGAAGAGGATCTTTCACACACTCACATGGAGGTCCTTCTTTGGCACAAATCCCAAGCAGTGATGACCCATGAAGGCGAAGTTGATGAGGAAGTACAAGAAAGCGAAGAGGCTATGCAGCCACAGGAACTTGCTCCTGCGGAGAGAACGGAGCACAAGACTCGTATGTGCTGCAGGCCTCCGGAGCTACACCTCCATCATGCCATCGGTATTCCCAGCCATCCCTTCCACTGTCATGGCGTCTCTAGACTCACTCCACTACAACAGGACTCCCAGTGGACCAGATCCAGGTGGGACTAAGCTCTTCTCACCAGACCCTCTGGATGGTTCCCAGACCACCCCCTCCCTCATTTTATCCATAGAGAAAGGAAAGTCAGAACAGTGGCTAGCCTGCCTAAGGTCACAGGGAGAGGAGTCATAGCTGCCCATGTATATGGATAGCCATCTCTCACCCACGGATGCTCAGTAGGCAGTAAGTGCGTGAGTTGGAGCTGGGTCATATGAAGAGAGACAAGGGCTGGCAATCTCACTGCCTGGTGACCACTGGGCTCTGCTTCTCCCCTTGTATGAAGCTCACAGGATGCCGTCTCTGAGCACAATTACTATTTGGAAACTTGAGTGGCAAGACTTGAGGAGACCAAGCCAGGTCTACCCGTTCTGTCTCAGTGCCTGACCTGCCACAGGCCTCTGCCTACCTAAATAGATGCCTAGCCACTCAGATTCTGCACCAGGGCAAGGGCAAGTCTTCAGAGAGTACTTCATCCCGGTGCAGTGTGGAGTCGCGCACACTGAAGGCCCTATGCTGCTCTATAGGATTCCAGTTCTTGGGAAGGGACATGAGGCACTTCAGAATGACTGGCTTAGAGGGTGCTTGTAGCTTGGTCCTACCAGTAACGCTGAGGAGAGCAGAGTTGGCTGGTGGAGGAGAGGAAAGGTTTCCATAGCTACCGTCTGCTGACCAGAGAACTCTAGCAAGGCTAGTCTGTTCTGAGGCCAAAGGCAGGGTGGGGTGGAGATGGGAGGTAGGTGGGGGTGGAGTAGGATGGATCCCACTTACACCTCAGGGAACTGATTCTGAAGTTTGGTCAGGATGTTGGCCAAGCCACTTAGCGAACCTTAGCATAGACAGGCAGGGCCACATCTGGCTCAGTTCAGGCTGGTGTAGCTACCAATCAGGTGGGTGGGGTCCTGGCTTGAGAATGGGTATTACCCATGTTTAAGGATTGAATCTGGGGTGAGGCTTTCCCCAGACGCAGAAGCAGTAGATGGCAACGGTGAAGCCTAAACCTATCCTCTGATTCTTCTGTCCTACTGTGGATGCCAGAAGTGCAGACTGGCAAATGGGTGAGCCACTCCATTATTTGAGGGATGACTTGAACCCGGGGTTGTCATGGATACTGCATCTTGAATATATTCCTCTCGCACCCTGCTACAGGGTCTTCCCAGGAGTATAGTCACTAAGTGTGACTGATTTTACATCAACTTGACACAAGCTAGAGTCATCTGAGAGGAGGAGACCTCAATGGAGCGAATGCCTCCATAAGGTCAGCTGTAGGGCATTTTCTTAATTAATGACTGATGGGGCAGGGCCCAGCCCATTGTGGGTGGTGCCGTCCCTGGGCTGGTGATCCTGAGCAGGCCATGATGAGCAGCAAGCCAGTATGCAGCACTCATTCATGGCCTCTGCATCAGCTCCTGCCTCCAGGTTCCTGCCCTGCTTGAGTTCCGTCCTGTGTTTCTTCAATGATAGTCTAAAACATGGAAGTACAAGCCAAATAAACCCTTTCCTCTCTAACTTGCTCTTTTGGTTGTTGTCTTTCGTCCAGCAATAGAAACCCTAACTAGGACGCTATGCAAATAGGACCATTTCTACAGTCCTCAGGAACAGCCAGTGTGGTAGTTCCACTCATGTTAGTTGGGGAAACTAAGGCATTAAAAGTCTTGCCCCATCAGGAGAATGAGGGCATCCCACTCAGGCCCTGGATTCCATAGAAATCAGGCTTGCCTCATCTGCACAGAAATACTCATGCTGGGTGCCACACAGTGGCCCTTCTGTCCCCGCTAGCACCCAGCCAGTAGAATGGGAGTGAAAATCAGATACCTACTGTATAGAGACATTGACAATGGTGGTCCGACCAAAGTGACTATTCCAGTCTGAAAGAGAGAAGAAAGGAACAGCCTTGATCCTGGTCTCTACACTGCTGGTGGTTATGGTGTGGACAGAATTCAAGGTTCCTGAATGAACACTAAGGATGTAGAGAATCTCACCTACATCTGCTTTTCCTTCTGGTCCCCAGACTTGTCCCCAACTTCCAGCAAAAACATTGCCCTCCCGGGTGGGGGTGGGGCTGCTGACTTGGGCTTTCATCTGTGGGACCAAGTGTCTGCGGGGAATCCCCACAGCACGGCTGGCATGTAACAGACACCCAGCAAACTAGCTTTGAGGGAACCAGCTGGCTATGTTGCCACCATCAGACTGATGACATTAGCAATGCTGGCCACAGTCCCAACAAGAGGCCTAAACTCCAGAAAATGGGACATTGTCGCAATCGAACAAAGTAGATCCTTTTGGCCATGTATATTAATCTGTCCAGACAGACCCAGGCTTCAGAGGCCATCTGAGACTCCTGCATTGTACTGTCACCGCCACATGCTAGTGCTTGGAACGAGAATCTGTCATGGCAGGAACACTCCCTCTCGTGCTGCAATCTGGGCATACTCAAAATGGACTCATTCGGGTCTACCTCTGGCTGAGGAGAAACAGGAAAACCTGAGGCGTGAGGTAAAATTGGCTTCCATCTGGATATCAAAGGAACCTGGACACCAGTCTTCCCACAGCTCTGTCCCTCCCACCGGTCTAAGGAAGACACAGTTGCTGTTCCCTGAGCTCCCACAGAGTACCAGGTACTTGGCACGCCTCTCCCTCCGTGTCTAAAATAGCGGAAGGAACCATTCCAAAGGTAGAATGCTTTGTTAGCTTGGGAGAAGGCGTTTTTTTATGGGAAGTAGATGTGAGAAAAGCTGTGGAACCAGGCAGGATCTTTCTAACTCAGGACCCAAGCCCTCACTCACAATGCAGCCCTGTTACAACGAGTGTGGGCGGAAGTCCTACCAGACAAATTCTACATGTACAGGGCTGTGTCCACCAGGATACGCGTGGGGAGAAGCAGGGGCTCACAAGCTTCTCCAGTGAGCCACCCCTCCTCCAAAGGCACAGGGGCATTTATAGACAGTTCTAGTCTGAACCGAGAGCGTGCGCTCTCCCAGGCCTTGGATCAGACAAGGCTCCAGTCTGCACATGGGAGAACTGCACGTATGGTTTGCCTAAGGACCCATGACAAACTGCCTTCCAGAGAAAGAACTAGAAGCCCGATTTCTAGACCTGCAGGGCCCAAGCTTTATCCACCAGCCTACTAAGCTGCGAGTGGCTCAGAGCCAACAGCCTGCTGAGCGCTGCCTACCCAGAACAGTTCCAGTGTAGTTAATGGGCAAGATGATGCCCAGGGAGGGGATGCAGAGGATGAGCACGTAGATGATGAGGTGATACTGGAACATGATGTAAATGCGAGCATCATCCCCGCACTTGTTGATCAGGTCCCGGTCCCTGCGAGAGACATAAACAAGAGCATTCCTCAGGCACCAGGGAGACCACTGCTTGTGTGACTGCTTGTGTGGGGGTAGGCAGAGGAAACAGTGAGAAGAAGACCATCTTATCCCAACATTTTAATCTTGGGGAAGATGTTGTCCTTCTTCTCAATGCCTCAAGAGTGCCTGGAGAGCATGTTAGAGAACACGGGTGCATCAGAGAGAGGCTATGCTGTAGGCACAGGAGGGAACCCAGCGCCCTGTGAACTCAACAGTCAGAAGCCCTCTAATCCTTCTGCAAACATTCCGGGTTGTGCTGCTGGCAATGGAACAGCATTACCGACGACACGGATGTGTCCCTTCAAAAAAAAAGTTCTGTATTTCTAAGTTCCTTCACCTCAAAGGCAATACATGAAAACCACTGCCAGGCTGGCCAAAAGGAGGAAGTAGACAGTGATCAAATGTAGGTGAGGGCAAGGGTGTTAGGTCCTTTCCTCTATGGAACTGAGTATACGCACAGGCCATACACAATGGAGAACAGCTGGCCTTAGCTACTGAAAGAGAATGCACGCACGCTCTAGGATCTAGCAATTTCACTCCCAGGTGACATCCAGCAAAGATACGACACACTCATCAAGAGATATGGGTAAGAATATATAGATTCATGATTTATAACTGCCCTGTCTGTCTGGATGTGATGTCAGTGCACTGTAGAAGATGTTTTCTTGTCATCTCAGCAATTAGGAGGTAAAGGCAAGAGGACTAGGGGTTCAAGGTTATCCTAAACTAGTGAGTTCAAGGCCAGCCTGAGCTGCAAGAGACTGTCTCAAAAGCAAATAGCAAGGACTAGAGAGAGATGGCTCTTTCAGGGAACCAGGGTTCAATTCCCAGCACCCATGTGGCAGCTCATAATTGTCTGTAACTCCTGTTCCAGGGGATCTGATGCCCTCATACAGATGTACATGGAGGCAAAATACCACATAAAAATAAGTAAATCATTTAAAAAAAAAAAAAAAGCAGGATAAAAGCAATAAATGCTTAAGTTGGAAAATATAAAGGGAAAAAACCTCCTACACTCTTATCAAACCTAAGATGATTTATAAAGATTTATTCATTGTATGTATGTGTGCGTGCTTACATGAATTTGTGTGTGTGCAGGTATCATTTGAAGGGAGAGGGTGTCAGGTCCCCTAAAACTAGAGGTTGATGGGGGATGCTGGGAACTGAATCTAGGTCCTCTACAAAAACAGCAGGTGCTAGGATGTTAATTAAGCATTTTGGATAATTTCCGTTTGTTTCTTGTGCAAGTTTTTCTTAGTGATGGTTAAGGTTTGTAGTTTGTCCCCTCAAAGGTTGCTATAGAGTTTGGTGCCCACCATGAGCATGAAGAGTGGAGACTTGATAATATTGTTATAGGCAGGGCCTTCAGAGCAGGTGAGGGGTTTAGGATATAAAATCCATGGTAACGTGATCACAAGACACACTCATGTGGGTAGGTGTGAGCACAACCCCCCCCACACACGTGCAAACATGTTCACGACCTTGTGGTCTCCTCATTTGTGGGTTTCCCATGCCTACCTTCTAGGCAGGTTCATTGGTTCCTTTCAATTTTAAACATTCTAGTTTGAAGAACATTCTAGAATATCTAGTGCAGGATGCAGATTTTGTCCAAACATTATGACAAAAAATGTTTGAGCAACTCTTTGAGGTTTTCAATATCTCAATTTAGAGACTTCTTCAGAGCTTCTGTCTTTCTATCTGTGAGCCCTTACCCTAGACTTGAGAATTAAGTCCCAGAATAGAGTCTTTGAGAATTGATGAGAAGCCATGGGAGAAGGGGGGCCTGCCTGCTGCAGACTCGGGATGCCAGATATGATCTTGTGAAAGAAGAGCATATCTGAACTGTAGATACAGGGGGGGGGGAGAGTATCCAGAGACCTTCCCCCACCCCCACAAAGGCAGAAAGAGTGGAGGGCTGGACTGGACAGGGCTAACGAGATTTTCCTTCCTGGGTCAGCCATCCTGCCTCCAGCTCAGAGTCTTCTTTCATTCTTTCTATTACTCCCAGGAGAGTTTCCATGCCTTTCTCCCATGCAGTTAATTCTGTCTGCTTTAATTTCTTCCCTCTTTTCCACTTGTCTTGAAGACTTACTGTCTCTATTGTCCTCTCTTCTGATATTCTTCTTTCTCTACACCCACCCACACCTTGCCCCTTAAATCCAACCAGGTTCAAGCCTGTGTAGGTTACTGAAGAATAAACCAAGCGACTCCCTCAAGCACCCCCATCTCGTTTCCTCCCCAGATCTCTATAATACCTTATTTCCCTCCTCCCACATGCCTCTCAGAAAGTAAGCTCTGCTCTCCACTTGCACACCTCAAACATCTGCTTACCCTAGAAATGCCCCCTCAAGACAGACCCAGATCACTAAGGTCAACATCCTCTTCTGACGGTTGTCAGCTATGCCAGGATGGACTCCTGTGATCTCATACCCTAAAAGAGTCCCCTTCCCCTTCCTTTCTCATGAGGCCTCTCTGGGCCTTTGCCGATCCTATCCCTTAGGTGACCCAGCTGTTTCTGTCACTCAACTTCAATCTCTAAACCCCCATCTGTCAAGGCTACAACTTCTGTTCTGACAGCTTTCCTAAGCTTTAATGTTGTTAAATGAGCTAGCTAGTCACCTCATATGCTTGCCTGGGCCATGCGATCTTTTTCCCCCTCTCCCATTCTCTGCTTTTACTATTCTCCCCAGAAACAAGACCTCCAATCTTCCTTTAAAAGCAGGCCACGGGGGCTGGAGAGACGGTTGTTAGGTTAAGAGCACTGGCTGCTTTTCTAAGACGACCTGGGTTTGATTCCCAGCACCCACATGGCAGCTCACAACTGTCTGTAACTCATACATGTGGTGCACAGATATATATGCAGTCGAAACAATACGCATACAATAAATGAGTTACAAAAAGAAACCTTGGCATTTTAAGCTGGGTGTAGCAGTGCGCACCTTTGATCCTAGCACGTGGGAGGCCGAGGCAGGATCTGTGAGTCTTTGGCCAACTTGATCTACAGAGTGAGTACCGGAACATCTAGGGCTACGGAGAGAGACCCTACCTCAAATAGGTAAATACATTTAAACGTGACATTTAAGCTAGGTGTGGTGGTGTATAGCTTTAATTCCAGCACTTTGGGAGCCAGAACAGAGGCAGGAGGATCTCTGTGAGTTCAAGGCCAACTTGGTGAGGTCTACATAGTGAGTTCCAGAACAGCCAGGGCTACATAGAGAGACCCTACTTCAAATAAATAAATAATAAAATGAAACCAGGCCACGGTCTGCTGACTGTTACCAGGTGATTCCCTCCTGTGTCCCTGAGCACTTTCCTAATCCAGGTCATGGCCATCTTTTGCCTGGACCACAAGAATAGCCTCCTTGGCTCCTTGACTGTGGGCTTTGTCCGTTGATGTCCCCTTACACTCTGCCTGTGGATCAGTACCAGAAGTCTCCATACCCCAGGCACAATCCCCTTGGATCCTTGGACACTGTCTCCTACCTTCTGACTTTACCGTGGAGCCCTGCTCTTAGCTAGTGCAGAAGATTGCCCACTTCTGGTCACTCTCTACTCATCTCTGCCCCAACCTTGCCCACACTGTCCTCTCCTTCTGAAGCATCCTCCACAATTACTTTGGAGATTTTCTCTATCCTTCAAATCCCAGCTCAAAAGCTAACTTTTCCTGAGCCCCCTGGTGAGAATTCCTTCTCTTTTTCCCAAATGCCCCTTTGCCTGGTAGATTGCAAGCACCCATTATAAAGGAAGACAGAGAATCTCGCTGGCCTTTGTTTCTCTGAGTAGAGTAGACTGCACAGGAGGCTGTACACAGGGACTCTGGCTGGGCTATCTCTTCTCAGTGAAAGGTCTAGCTGTCATCTATGGCACTATTCCCATGGGTGCTAGATGTAATACAAGGCCCCACTTTCCTGCTTTGTTGATGGTGTGATCACCATAGACATCCCCTTTGATAGGAGCCTTGGGGTAGGGTGGGGTGGGGTGGCGGTCAAGATGAACATGAGTACACACAGCTTGCACAGTGACCTCGTCACTGATCTGCAGGCTCAGACACTCACATATTAAAAGCTACACACAGATGTGCAATAGCACCGTGACCTGAATCTTCTGCTCTCACTGATGCCACAGAGACACCTGCCATGTGAAAGTCTTGTTGTTTTACCAACACTCTATTTTCCTATCACACTTTCTCTTCCCTGTACGTACCGTACCCATTGATATTTGTGATGCTTGTTTTAATGGTCAGTTTGTTACAATCTAGACTCCCTGGGAATGGAGTCCCAGAGGGAATGTCTAGATTGAATCTAGACATGAGCATGTCTGAAGGAGATTGTCTTGATTACATTGATTAGGCGGAGAGATGTGCCCACTTTAGGTGGCATCATTCCCTGGGCGGGATCCTGGACTGGATAAGGCTGGATAAAACAAGCTGAGTTTTAGAATGCAGCATCCATTCACTTCATCCTGCTCTTACTGTGGATGTGATACAACTAACTGCTTCAAGTTCCTGCTGCCTTGACTTCCCAGTTGTAACCTGGGTCCTTTCTCCCTCAAGTTGCTTTTGTCAGGGTATTTCAAGTTTGTTAGGAAACAAACCCAAGATTACATGCCAGCAATGGAGAAAATCCAGAAAGTCAGCTTCAAAGTCCCTCTGGGGGTTCCTTTCCCCATGTCTGAGGATGAGGTCAGTTGAGTGGACCTCTTCATCCCAACTCTCTTTCTCTCATTCCCATGCAAAGGAATGAAAAATGTCCCACGCTGCTCCTGCCTGTGAATTTGCCAAACCTACAGACCTATATCTAGTCTGTACATCCTGCAGGAGAACAGCTGTTCAGACATGAGCTGTGGTTAGGATGCGGCTTGTCCTCCTGAGGGTTTCTATGCTAGATGCCTGTTCTCCACCATGCTAAGAAGTGGTAGAGCTGTTAAGAGCAATCTGGGGAACATTGCTTCCAGAAGGTAACTCTCAGGGGGAACCCATCAATTATTTCTTGCAAGGATCAATTATAAAAGCTTGTCTCTGGGGCTGGAGGGGATCAGTGGCTGCACAGGAATCTGGGCTGGACTCTCAGTACTATTTTAAAAAAGAAGGCAAACCTGCACTAAACTCCTGCCTTCTGGTCTGGCCTGTTAAGACATGACCTTGCCTATGTGTGTGACCATCCACACAGGGGGCCACATCAGAGCTGAGCTGATGCAGCACCAAGCCTTTGAATCATCAGAATGACTAACTTAAGAGGCCTCTTTTTTTTTTTTTACTTTAAAGTTACCTGGCCTTCAGTAGTTCGTTACAGTAACAAGAAACATATTGATAAAAATTACTGATTAAAATACAAAGTAAGCTAGGCCTAATTCAGGTGCAAATGTGTAATCTCAGCATTTAGGCAACGGAAGCAGGAGGATC
>JAJTUV010003636.1:0-45557 GCA_021653895.1 Mastomys natalensis | reverse complement strand
CCAGAGCCAGGGTTGGAGACCTCACAGGTTTCCTGGCAAGAGACAGCATGAATTTCGCCATGCTCCCAGAGTCCAGGCTCCTGAAAGGAGACCAAAGACCTCCATGGATCTGTGCCTTTCAGGCACATAGGACAGCCCTCTACAGTGCCGGGAGCCAGCCCTGGCTTGGTGAGAGGAGAAGGTGATCTTCTTTCATCTCCTTCAGTTGGTTCTTCTTGAGACAGCTGAGGGGGATAGGGATTGGAAGACCATAGGCGAGGGTGGGGGGTAAGACTTCGGGGTAAGACTTTGGTCTTATGATATTTTTAGGGTTGCTAATTAGTAAAATCTTACTTGTCTAAGTTACTAAAGTTTATTTACTAGGCTATTGTAGCTGACCTGCTATCTGTTTGATCCTCTGAGGCCAGAAACTGCTGTTTCTGGCACTTAACACCTCAGCCAGGGACAGCAGAGGATTAGGCAAATGGCCTTTGTACTCTCTGCAGGTGCTGTCAGGCTCTAACTTAGGTCTGTTAGTTTGAGGTCTCAGGAAGAAAAGACACTTAGAAAGTTACTACAGTTTATTACTAAGTGTAAAAAGTTTCCTATGAAAGTTATCTAAGAGAAAAAGTGGAAAGGTCCTAAATGGAGAGATTCTAAGCAGGGAAGACAGAAGAGGGAGAGAAGAGAGGAGCAGAAAGAAGAGAAGAGGAGAGGAGAGGAGAGGAGAGGAGAGGAGAGGAGAGGAGAGGAGAGGAGAGGAGAGGAGAGGAGAGGAGAGGAAGAGGAGAGGAGAGGAGAGGAGAGGAGAGGAGAGGAGAGGAGAGGAGAGGAGAGGAGAGGAGAGGAGAGGAGAGGAGAGGAGAGGAGAGGAGAGGAGAGGAGAGGAGAGGAGAGGAGAGGAGAGGAGAGGAGAGGAGAGGAGAGGAGAGAGAGAAGAGAAGAGAAGAGAGGAGTAAAAAGGAAGCCGCTAACGAAAGTCCCTTTGTCTTATATATCAGAGTACATGATCACATGTTACAAAGTTCATCACAAGTTCACACCAAAATTCAAATCATAAATTGAAATAGAGTTTACAACCGAAAATGTTTACATGCATATCCATTAGGAGTAATTATCTGACTAAACATCCATCACCTGTTTAGCTCTGCCCTCTGAGCCACAGCCACAGCCCCTTGGGGTGGCAGACAGGAAGGACCCACAACTTATCCCAACAGGACCCATTCCAAGACACAGCCCCACATTTGTTTGTTTTACCATATGAAGTTGAGGATTGTCCTATCAAGGTCTGTAAAAGTTTGTGTTGTAATTTTGATGGGAACTGCATTGAATCTGTAGATTTCTTTTTTTTTTTTTTTTTTTTTTTTTTTTTTTTGGTAAGATGGCCATTTTTACTATGTTAATCCTGCTGATCCATGAGCATGGGAGATCTTTCCAACTTCTTAGGTCTTCTTCGATTTCTTTCTTCAGAGACTTGAAGTTCTTGTCATACAGATCTTTCACTTGCTTAGTTAGAGTTTCACCAAGATATTTTATACTATTTGTGGCTATTGTGAAGGGTGTTATTTTCCTGATTTCTTTCTTAATCCATTTATCATTTGTATATAGCAGGGATACTTTTTTTAAAGTTAATTTTGTATCCAGCCACTTTGTTAAAGGTTTTTTTTTTTTTTTTTATCAGCTTTAGGATATTTCTGGTAGAATTTTTGGGGTCACTTATGTATACTATTGTCTGTGAATATTCATACTTTGACTTCTTCCTTTTGAATTTATATATCCTTGATCGCCTCTATTTGTCTTATTACACTAGTTAGGACTTTAAGTACTATAATGAAGAGAAAAGGAAAGAGAGGACAGCATTGTCTTGTCCCTGATTTTAATGGAATTGGTTTAAGTTTTTCTCCATTTAGTTTGATGTTGATTATTGGTTTTCTGTATACTGCTTTGAATATGTTTAGGTATGTGCACTATATCCATGATTTCTCTAATACGTTTAACATGAATTGGAGGTGTTGGATTTATCAAAGCCTTTTTCAGTGTCTGAGATAATGTGACTTTCTCTTTAATTTTTTTTTTAATATGGTAGATTATATTTACAGATTTTTCATATATGAACCATCCCTACATCCCTGGGAGCCTTAATTAAAGGACTGGTTACATTGTTTTCCCTGTGAGCATATCTAGGAAGGGCTTTCTGAATTTTTAACTGTTAAAGGAAGAAAAGTCCATCCTGAAGGGGACAAACACTATTCCTTAGACTGGGCCCTGAATGCCTTAAGGCTGAAGAATGCTAACTGAACATAGCAAGCAAGAAGCATTGAATATGTCAATATTTTTATTATTGACTGTCAATGCCTTAAATTCTTTAATTGCCTTAAATTCTTGTTCTGATTTCCTGACAATAGTGAACTGAAAGGTAAAATTGTAAGCCAAATAAACCATTTATTCCCCTCTGTTGCTTTTGGTCAAGGTGTTTTTCAAAAACAAACAAACAAACAAACAAAACTTTCAAAGGAAGTGATTAGTTTAAATGTCTAAACAGACTAGAATATAATTTTTGAGCCAATACACTGCAGATAAGATCAAACACTGAATCTGAGAGTAGCTCACTAATCTGTCTAAGCACATGGCACTACATGCAACAGAGGCAAGGTTTCCATCCCAGCCCACAGATCTTCAAAGACTTGCTTATAACTTCTATGTCACACTGATCACTTCCTTACCTCACTATTGGTTCCTTTCAAATATTCTGATGTTTCTTTATTTTAATTTCACCTTTTTAAAATTTGTAGCAGTAGATATTAAAAAGTAAATGTCCAGCTGGCTCCTGGCTTTGCCACAGTGTTTCTGTACTAATACCAGCTATCAGCAGCCTACCTGGTCCATGCTGGGTGTCCTCTGGACTACTTTCTCTAGCTAGCTCCCATTGCAACCAGTCACTGTGCTTCCAGCTCTGGTTCACTTGTCCCTGGAGCCACTAGTTCCTTCACAGCCATAACTACCTGGTTGGTGGTGGATTTACCTCCCAGTAACCCAGTAAATCAAACTCTTGATGCTTAAAGTTAACCAAGATATATCAATAAAATCTCAATACACAGATGCCCACACAGATTAGAAAGATTAGAAACTAGATTCCAGACAATCAAATAACCCTATTAAAAAATGGGGTACAGAGCTGAACAAACAACTCTCAACTGAGGAAACTCGAATGGTTGAGAAGCACCTAAAGAAATGTTCAGCATCCCTAGTCATCAGGGAAATGCAAATGAAAACAACACTGAGATTCCACCTCACACCAGTCAGAATGGCTAAAATCAAAAACTCAGGTGATAGCAGATGTTGGCGAGGATGTGGAGAAAGAGGAACACTCCTCCATTGTTGGTGGGATTGTAAGCTGGTACAACCACTATGGAAAGCAGTCTGGCGGTACCTCAAAAAACTGAACATAGTTATACCTGAGGACCCAGCTATACCCCTCCTGGGCATATACCCAGAAGATATTTCAACATACAACAGGGCCACATGCTCCACTATGTTCATAGCGGCCTTATTTATAATAGCCAGGAGCTGGAAAAAACCCAAATGTCCTTCAACAGAAGAGTGGATACAGAAAATGTGGTACATTTACACAATGGAGTACTACTCAGCTATTAAAAACAATGAGTTCATGAAATTCTTAGACAAATGGATGGAGCTAGAAAATATCATCCTGAGTGAGATGACCCAATCACAAAAGAACACACATGGTATGCACTCACTGATAAGCAGATATCTAACCTTTCACAGTACTGTGTCTTACACATAAGCAATACAGTTCTAAAACAGTGGGAATAATAAAGAAGACAGTTACTAATACGAATAGGTGAAGAGTGCACAGTCAGAGTAGACACACTGGACCAAAAGGTGTTACACAACCTGTGGTGAGCGAAAGGAGTCTTCATGTTACTCAGATCATTAAAGAACACCACTTAGAATTTATGAACTGTTGATTTTTAGAAATGTTTATTAATTTTGTTTTATTGTTTTTATTGTTTATTATTTTATCATTTTTGATAACAGTGGATCAAGTATAATTAAAATCATGGAAAGCAATATGTGAATAAATGATATACCTCTGGGAAAAAAAGGAAGTTATCCCAATATTCCTAACCTTTAGATTTCCTATCTTCCTATTTACTTAAATCATGTGGGTCTATGTCCACTGCCATTTCACCTTTTTCCTCTCTCCCTGCACCTCTCTGCCTCTCTGCCTCTCTCTCTCTCTCTCTTTCTCTCTCTCTCTCTCTCTCTCTCTCTCTCTCTCTCTCTCTCTCTGCCACCCTTAGCTCTACCTCCCTTTATTCTGTCCATCATAGGCCTCCTGCTGCAAATAGATAGGCAGGGAAATTTATGCCACATAAATTAACTATTAACATTATGGATTTTTAAGGAATTACTTAAATATACTGAACAGAATTTATATTAGCTTTATTAATTCATTTTTTCTCTTTTTATTATTAATTTTTAGACTGGTTCTCACTCTCTAGCTGCATTTGAGTTCACAGCATAGCCTAACCTGACATCAAACTAGTGGCGGTTCTATTGCCTCAGCCTCCTCAGTGCTACAATTGTTAGCATGAGCCACCATAGCTGACTTTCCTTTCCTTTATTTTTCTATACTATATAACTATACTCTTATTTTCATTTTAACCTGATTGCTACTTGTAGGAATTTATTTTAAGGTTAAATTTATTTCTCAATTAAAATGAGGTAAAATGTCTAATTTTTCTAGGATCTCTCTCTATTATATATATTACATAAACTCAGGATACAGGTCAAAATATCAGAAAGCAAAGATGCGTGTTTTCTGCACCCTGGTAAAAATACAGTTATTCCTTTAAGAACAGTATTTAGACCACATCAGTGATTCACTAACTTAATACACTTGGAATTTTACAATTGCCTAATAGGTAACAATGCTAAATAACTATCATGCATATGCTCTTTGAATGATGGATTTGACTTAAGTTATTTGTAATAAAACAAAGCTTAAGAGTTCTTTATTTAGTCTCTAGATACTAGTCATTTTTCACATACATGACTTGTAAATGCTTTCTCTTGGTTAAAATTTTTGATAATATCTAGTTATTTATTTCTTATCTCATATTGTTTTGTTTTAAGACAATATCTCACTTTGTAGTACTAATTGACCTAGAAATTTTAATTCTCTAGCTTTTGTCTCTCTAGTTCTGGGATTGCAGACATGAGTTACTTATACTCAACAGTTCATGTTATAGACTCTGCTTTCTTTGTAGGTTTAAGATCATTTTGTTTTTCAGTCCTGGATTTCAATGACTTTCTGTTCATTTTTTCTGAAAGTTTTACGTATTTAAATATTGGATTTATGATGTATTTAGCACTATTTTTATCTATATAAAACATATATCTTTGAATGTTTTTGGTTGTCCAATTGTCCTAGCATGTTTGGTTACATTCATATGATTCATTCTATTTTTAGTAACTCTTATATGGTGTTGTGTGTTTTATGTCAGTATTGACAAGTTCAAGGTAAGCAAGAAACCTGATTTTATGTTTATACCTTGTACCATGTGATCATCTGGCTATTATTCATTTGTCTGAAGGATGTTTTATTTTATATATCCTTTAAGAATCTTCACATAATCATGGTATACGAAACTGTTTTCTTTCTGGGTTTTGTATAGTTTCTTTCATTTTCTTTTATATTTTTCTTGTTATATAATTTCTTGGTAGGTGACATGTTTCTTGACTCAAACTTCTAGTACTATGCATAAAGAATGGAAAGAATAAGAATAGTTGTTTTGTTTTATTCTAAATGATTCAGGAAAAAACTCTTAGTCTTTCCCAATTAAGTATACAGTCATAAAGTTATTCTTTATTGAGAAGAATGTATCACTCTGTAACCCTAGTATTCTGAAAGCATTTATCAATTATGGACATTTTTGAATCAATAATCCTCAGTAATTTGTTCTTTAAACTTTGTGATGTATTAATTTCTGATGTTGAAGCAGACTCGTATCCCTGGAATAAATACCTATACTCATGGTTAGTTCATTCACTTTTTATGATTAAATTATGTTTCCTGTTAGGCTGATGAAAATATTTCTTTGTGTATTCATTAGGGATATTTGCAGTGCCATGTTGACATATAAAGATAAGCATTAAATTTATGTATCTTTTTAAGATGTTCTATGAAAAGAAAACAACAAACTTCTTTCCTCAAAGGAGTACAAATCTGAATTGTGCAGTTTTGAAGATGAATGTGATCTTATCAGGCAAGATACCTAATACTGTTTTGTGAATTATTCCATTCCATGTACATACGGCTTTATTATGTAAATTTGATGAGCACATTCTAACACAAGATTGTTTTATGTTTTATTCGTGTAATATTTTGAGACTATTCCATGACATAAAATGTAAAAGAGATTCCTGAATGCTCTATTACCATTATGTTGTTTTGTAGATCCATCAACTTAAATGTACTAGTGTTCCTCCATCTCTTTGTAAACACATAATGTGTTAACTTTTTAGTGTTTCTTCTTTGCATGTCTCTGTGTTTATGCTTTGTCCATGGTCTTGGAATTTGATAAAGCCTATCATTTAAACTAGAAGCCAAGCATTTTGGATGCTGATAATTTTCTACTTGAACAATGCTGAATTAACTCTGGTAGACAGTGATGACTTTGCAGAACCAATATAGATTATCCATAGAAAATTAGAAAAATAAGGCACAAGGCATTTTTTTCTGTATGTTTTTAGATCTTTGACCTAATAAATACAATTATTAATGTATTAATTTACACATTGGAAAGCCCTCCTATTGAGATAACAGTCCACCATGTCCGTATAGCTCTCAGAGCTCAAGCAAAATGGAGGACTCTCTTTCTCAGTAGGGCTTTACCTTGTCCAATGACCTTATTTGGAGAGTGTTTCAAAGCACACATACCTGATCTTATCTGGAAGGTGACCCTACACTGAACTTCCTGCAAGCACTTCATGATTCAGCACATAAGACCTGCTAAGCTCTTCATACCATATGATAATTAGGTACTGTGTTATGACCAATCAGCCCTTCCCCTTCACCACTAAGAGCCTTATATGCCCTACCCCTGAAACAATAAAGTAGAGCTGTCTCACTGAAGCTGTCTCTCCAGAAGTCCTTTTATCATAATAATGACCTTCCACACCCTGCTTGCTGCTTCTGCTGCCTCTGTCCTTGTGGGCAGGTATCCCCTGAAGACAGAGTCCTGAAGAAAGGGAGACCTACATACTGTGCACTAATATAATTATCAGTAACTTTTTTTAATGAAAATAAGTGGTTTTATATAATAATTGGTGTCTTATTCGTATGTAAATGTCTTTGGATATTTCTAATATTTGATATATCACCCTCAGGACAAATTCATGATGCTGACTCATATACAAATATGTTATGATGATTGTTGAAGCAGTGTGAGAAAGATATTTTTAGGATCTTAAAATCAAAGAGAGACAGAACTGATTTTTTATTATGGTGCAACATTTTATATAGAGAAATCATGATTATGGTTGAAGAAAAGGGGACCAATGATGGAAGGGAATGTCTCAGCGGGCCATGCTGAGGCATCTCTTTCCCAGAATACTAACAATGGTATTTTAATTTTCTACTTAAAAGTTGCAAAGTTGCATTACTAAATTTGACTTCTAATCAATGTAACTCACTTCCAGAATGAACATTATTTGCAACCCCTTTTCTAATAGAAAAAATACCACATTTCCACTAAAATTGATGTTCTCTAAGGCAAACATTCTCCTATTTTCACTACTTCATTGGAAGTACTGGAAACAACAGCGCAGAGTGTGGAGCGCTGAGCAACAGCAGTGGCAGCCCAGCAGAGCCATCCTATGGTGGGGGGGTGGAGGGGGCTGCCAGGTGGCTGGCATTCAACACCCGCCTCAGTGCCACGGCCATTTGCTAAGTACATCTAGCCAATTGGAAGCGAGATTTCATCTTGGACCCACTCACACGGAGGCCTCATTGGCTATCGTTCATAGTATCGGTTAGTGGCAGGAGCTGTTAGCAAATAGTCAAAACATGGATAGTGGAGGAAATGGGTTCTTGAGGGAATCTGCTGCAAGATGCCGCTTGATGGATTAAAAGGAAGGGTGAGGGTCCAAACGCACTCCCCAGAGATGCCCAGCCTCTAGGTCGGAGCTGAAGAGAATGGCTCAGCAGTTATGAGCGAGCACTGGAGCTCCTCCAAAAGACCTGAGTTCAGTTCCCATCACCTACTAGGTGACTCACTGCCATCCATAACTACAGTTTGAGGGAGTCCGAAGCCCTCTTTTGGCCTCCGTGGGCACGTGGCACACACATTCATGGCCCCGCGCGGGCATGCACACATAAGTAAAAATAAACCTAAAAATGTGACAAGTGATCATTCAGACAAGGTGTGGTGGTTTGAATAAAAATAGCCCCCATAGGTTCATACGGATGGGCATGATTGGAGGTGTGGCCTTGTTGGAGTAGGTGTGGCCTTGTTAGAGTAGGTGTGGCCTTGTTGGAGTGGGTGTGGCCTTGTTTGTTGGAGGAAGTGAGTCACTGGGAGTGGACTTGGAGGTTTCAGATATTCAAGCTAACTCCAGTGTTACTCTCTCTTCTTATTGCCTGAGGATGATCCTGATGTAGAACTCTCAGCTACCTCTTCAGCATCATGTCTGCCTTGGTGCCATCATGTTTTCTACCATGACGATAAAGGACTGAACCTCTGTACTGTAAGCCAGCCCCAATTAAATGTTTTCCTTTATAAGAAAAAAAAAAAAAATAGAAGCTGGTTGGTGGTGTCAGTCACCTTTAATTCAAGCATATGAATGGCCGAGGCAGATGGATCTCTGAGTTCTGAGTTCGAGGCCAGGCTAGAGAAACAGTCTCAATAAAAAAAAAGGAGGAGAAAGAGAAGGTCTCCTTAGCTATATGTTGAAGTTTGCAACTAGCCTGAGCTACATGAGCACATATCTTTAAAAACATAATAAAACCAGACTTTTAGCTTGCTCACCTGCAAAAAAAAAAAAAAAAAAGGAGGAAGTACTGGAAAACAAAAACAGTTCAAGAGGGCAAAGTGATCATGGTGACATAATATGTATGTTTACACCAATAACAACCAAAACAACTGTAATTCTTGACCAAGGAAGAAATGAAACTAGTAGTTTATGATAGAAGGGAAATGGAAAGATTAAAAAAAAATATATGTTCCTTTTCAGATGACCAAGAAAAATATTCTTGTAGAGTATGGAAACAAACAAAAGGAGAAAATAAAATTTTCTAGAAATATACATACACTCCCGAATCATTTGGGAAGAATACAATATAATTTTCCTGAAAAGCACATACATGGAAGCTAATTAAAATAACTTTATGAATTATATTTTAATAACATCAGAAGTAATGTCTATATTATAGCATTGTTGTACTTCTTAAATTGTATCTATTGAGTAATCAAAATTCATTCTTTATATATTATTTTGAATAGCTTTGTAGGGAAGTTTTTTTAGTGTTTGACTATTTGTGTTGATGAAGAATTCTAGAGGTAAGGAAAGCCATGGATAATTTGCCAAATCAGATAGTTTTGGAGTCTGATTGCCTTTGGGGTATAATGTTCTTTTATTGATATTTTGGTGGTGGTGGTACTTTAAATGCTAGCATGTTGTAGTTTGAATATGCTTGGCTCATGGAGTGGCAATATTAGTAGGTATGCCCTTGTTGGAGGAGGTCTGTCATTTTGGGAGTGGGCTTTGAGACACTCCTCCTTCTGCCTGGCTTCAGATAAAGATGTAGAACTCTCAGCTCCTTCTCTAGCACCATGTCTGCCTATATGCTGCCATGCTTCCTGCCATGATGACAATGAACTGGACCTCTGAAACTGTAAGCCAGCCCCAGTTAAATGTTGTCCCTTATAAGAGTTGCTGTGGTCATAGTGTTTCTTCACAGCAATGAAAAATCTTAATTAAGAAACATGTAAATTTAAAATTTAAAAGAATAAAATGGCAATATAATACTCAAATAGAAAGAAATACAGTATACATTATATCTGAAAGGAACAAACATAGATACTCTTTTCTGTTGGTGTGTGAAATATGTGTGTGTGTGAGGTTTGCCTGTACACATGTATATATGTGCATCAGAGATTAATCATAGTATCTTCTTCAGTTATTTTCTTCTTCACTTTTTGAGATGTGGTTTCTAACTGAACCTGGAGCATTTTTCCAAATACGGAGTTTGCCAGTTTGGCTATACTATATGTATGAACAGCAAGTTCTAGCTATTCACCTGTTCTTCCTCAACATAGGATGTATTACAGATACAAACTACCATGCCAAAGTTTTATATGGTTGTGGCAAATCCAAACTCAAATCCTCATACTTGTAAGGCAAGAATTTTATGATAAAACCATCTTCCCAGCACAAATATATGAATATTATGTATTCTAATTAGAAAGATTCTCTTAGATTTTTCTGATTCATATCTTGAATATGCACTAGTCAAATACACTCTATATATTTCCATCAGTGTGAATACCCACAGGATAGTTTGGAAAGTAAATATTTGTTTTGTAAATTTTCTCTAACCTGAAAGGAAATTCAGCCTAATAAGAAAATAATTAGATATGGGTATATAAACAACTGTATACCCATGGGAAAACAATATAAAATGTCCATTCTCAGTACTTTGAAATTAATTGTGAATTGAAAGATCTCTAAAGGAAGCTTAAATATTTCTAATTTATCAGTCATTTAACTGAAAATCTACAGTATTTGGTATTAAGTTAAATGAGTTGATGCATATTTAACACAAATAACTCAGAAAAGTGACAGTCACATAACTTTAATGGTATTAAAGGATTTGCTATCAGTATGAGTATTGTGGGTGTATTAAGATCTATATTAGTAGTAATGACAAGTGTAAGAATGAGGATAATCAAAACTATAAAAATGGTGCATATTTATTCAATGTTTTTAACTTGCATGTAATTTACTTGGAGATTCGTGCAAAATATATTATTTCACTGTCATAAGAATCATTTTGCATGGAGTTATTATAAATTTTTGTTGTGTATCTGTGACATAATGTGGTCACACTAGAATATATGTTAATTCTGAAAAGAAATCATAGAATTATTATCACATGGGCAACCAAAACACAGTTATGACATTTTGACTTCCTATTTATATACTGCTTAGCTCTATTGATAAAGATTCTCCCAGTATTTCTGATTAGCTAAATGCACCAAGGTACATACATATTGATTTATATTTAAATCAATATGTTTGAATACTAAAATCCATGTGCCTTACATAGACTTGGAAGAAAAATAAGGTAGGAATTGAAGAAAGACAGATTCTCATCTTTTAGTATGTCATGGTTCATAGGCAAATTACATCTCAAATATGTCTAGCATTTCTCACTGAAAAGACATTTTATTTCACCATATCCGGAGTTACATTACTGGTATCTGTGTATTGGAAGAGATGCAGTCCCCTCTGTACACAGACTGTCTTAGTCAGGGTTTCTATTCCTGCACAAAGCATCACGACCAAGAAGCAAGTTGGGGAGGAAAGGGTTTATTCATCTTACACTTCCATACTGCTGTTGATCACCAAAGGAAATCAGGACTAGAACTCAAGCAGGTCAGGAAGCAGGAACTGATCCAGAGAGAATGGAGGAATGTTACTTACTGGCTTGCTTCCCTTGCCTTGCTCAGCTTGCTTTCTTATAGAACCCCAAACTACCAGCCCAGGGATGGCACCACCAACATTGGGCCCTCCCCCCTTGATCACTAATTGAGAAAATACCTTACAGCTGGATCTCATGGAGGCATTTCCTCAACCGAAGCTCTTTTTTTTTCTGTAATAACTTTAACTTGTGTTAAGTTGACAGACAAAACCAGCCAGTACACAGACTGAATTAAAGAAGTCTACTGATTGAATGGCTGGGAAGTAGTTTTATTCTACTCCTCAGTGTAGCCTATCCTTTCATACTGTATTTTATAGCTTTCTGGACTAAGAATCTTTAATGGTTCTATGTTGTAAATCTTGTTGGTACTTAGCTTTCCTAGGGCCTGTTTGAGATTCAGCTAAGTCTGGTATCATTGGTTCATTTACCATCCAACTTTCAAAACATTCCTGTTTTAACCTTGAGTGTTCTTCCTATCCTTGCATATTCTATTGAAGTTTCAGAGGAAGTGAAATTATGTGTGTATGTTCAATCTGATGACTTATTGTCTTCTGCCTCAGATTGAAAGCACTAGGAATTTATATATTTAGGAAACCTAGAGTAGTCTCTTTGGCAGGCATTCAAATACATAAACTACATTTAATTTGGAAATGTGATGCATGTGAGTTCTTCAAGATATTAAATCTAAATATAGACATAATGGAAGAAAATAAATAGTTCTTTATTGCTTCCACTTTGTCATTTATCCTCTAATGAAATTGTGAAAGTCTTAAACATTTATTTTATGCAAAATCTATATTTCTAATATCAAGTAGAGCTTTGTTTTCTTTTTGTTAAGTTTATAAAATAATTAGAAATCTTCTATTCTCCCTTTTGGCAATAGGCTTGTCATCCAAAGAATCCCAGATGAGTCAAGTATAATGGTTTTTGGGGATAAATGGCATATTTGATATAAAGTTCAGATTGCCATTATTGAAAAAAACAGAAGAATGAAGTTACAAGGACCTGCCTACATAGTATTACTGAACAAGGCATGGAAAGCAAATGTGCAGTATCAAAAGAGAATTTTACTCTTTGGAATCAAATGAGCTGGAAAATAAATATAAACACTGATATAGTAATGAGAAAGTCTCTTATGACAATGTTTTTTTTTTCTCTAGTAACTTACTGCTGTTTTAATATTGCAAGTATTTAGGACATTAAAGTAATATGTTAACATATTATATGTCCCCCCAAAAATTACAGTTAATACAACATTAGAAATGAACAGAATTTCTTGTCAGTCTATGTAGCACATCATGTATGTCCATAATATATGTCAGTACATTTTACTTTATACATGGATGCTCATTTGCCATATATTGAAATTATTAAACAAAACTATAATTTCAGTTTCTTATCTTAAAGGGCTTAAATATATTCTTTAGGCATAATGAAAGTGCATTATTATAATGTGAGAGAAAATTATGACGAAGAATGTGAGAAAATGAGAAAACTCAAGTAACTATGATGAGATAGATTAGTTTTAAATTGAAATTAGCCTCCTTTTCATGTCATTTGTGAATAATATTATCATTTAATCTGTACTTATTCATATTAGGTTCTGGACTTTGTTACTGCCATATACAGGTAAACTGATTATTGCCACTATATATTAAACACACACACACACACCACATATGAAAGTATGGTAAGTTAAAATCCCTCTTTATAAGAACTTTGATTGACATCCATTGTTACCCTTAGTGACTCCCTCCTAATATATATTGGTTAATCTTTTAAAAGTAGAGAACCCATCCTTATTAGAAGATTAGACATTTAAAATGGAACTACTTATATAATTATAATTAATAATAAAACTAAATATAAATTGTGAATAGGAAGAACAAGGGACAATACAATGATCTTGTTAGTGATGGCAAAATTGTCATTACTTTATCCAGCGCACTTGGCATTGGATGGTGGGAGAATTAAAGTTATATCCCTTGACATAAATTATGCTTTTCTGTTGAGAGATATGAGTAACCTGAAGTTTCACATTTCACAGAGAGAGAGAACTGGGGGATGTTTTACCTATGGGTTTTCTCTCTCTCTCTCTCTCTCTCTCTCTCTCTCTCTCTCTTCTCTTTTTCTCTCTCTCTTTCTCTCTCTCCTCTCTTTCTCTCTCTTTCTCTCTCTCCTTCCTTCCCTCCCTCCCCTCCTTCTCTCCCTCCCCTCCCTCCCTCCCTCCCCAAATCTGCTCTGGTGTGACATTAAATAGTATCAACCAAAACCAGACAATTCTGTTCATGTACATAACACAATCAACAGATTTCAATTGTCATGATAGGACAAGATGGAAAAGTGATATATAATTAATTACCTATGGTAGTTATCCAATTCAATACATAGTGCAAGGCACAGCAGAATCCACATGGAGGTATAAATGGTTCCATTTATCCATTGACGAGGATTTTTTGTTGTGCATTTCAACTTAATGCATTTGATATTAAGAAGATTATTATTTAACAAAAACTATAAATACTATAAATATTTCACAAGAAATATGCAGAATGTTAAGAATATAAAATGGTCATTCTGAGATATGTTCACTTAATATTACAAACTTCCAAAATTCTAGGTTTTCCTGTGCCTTTTAATCTTAATAAGATCTTGGAGTTCCCTTTAGTTTGAAATTTCTTGGACACTAAGGCAAAACAAACAAAAACATATACAAATCACAGGTAACTCAAATAAATTTGTAAAGAATATTGTATGTGTTTATACATGTAAAAATATATATATATATGCACATATATATGATAGAATTAACCATATAATGGAATGTCTACCTCTCTAGACATCACATTCCCAATGTTTGTAACACGTCAGTTATAAATGAAAGTTGAATGAATAAGAAAATGACTTTATAGAAGTGACATTGTAATATGTCTAGGGCCATCAAGAAATGTGCAAGACTAAATCAACATGAAATCCCAAAATTTTAGCAGGGAAACATCTATTATGAGCACATGAATGCTGTGAACTGAACATACCTTTGTTGTATCTCATAATCTCCCTAGAAAATGCTGGGAGTTGCCAGTGATTTTTGCTTCTTCTAGGGAAAAGCAAAACTATCATGGGAGCTTTTATAAGGATTGACAATTTTTTCTTATTTCCATTAAAATATTGATATGCTTCCGTGCTGACAAAGATTGTCATTAAGATGAGATTTTTGTTCATTAAAACACATTTGAATATCCTATGGAATGAAAATGCAGATGGCAATATAGATCCAATCCTCATGTGAAGTAGAACACAATCCTTACCATTAATTTTTTTTTTTACTCATGCAAAAACTTCTCATTGATTGTTCTTTAGCATGCTATTGAAAACTGTTCAAAATTAGAGGCTTTAATACATATATTAACTGTACCATTATGAAACAAGTAAAAATTGTTTTTAACTTGTCTCATATTAACAGTACTATCAGCTTCTCTTAATTATGACTGACCAAACTCAAAACCATTTAAGCATAATTCAGTTAGGACTTCTAAGCTTTATCACTGGGTGACTTTCATTTAATTATTTTCTTAGAATAGAATTTTCAATAATGAGAATATTTCTTTTCCATTGCATTCCAATTAGTGCTTTAGTTTACAGCAGCAGAAACCCAATCTGTATAATGATAGAGCTCAAGGAAATATAGATACTCTTGTTTATGGAAAGCAGTTTTAAAACACATAAAATTATTTCCTACATACCTTAAGTGTTGGGCAGTTTTCTCTTTATAATAAATTCAATTACTAGTCATTTCAGAGTAAAGCAAATCTCTAACAGGCAGTGACATTATCAAGAGTTTGTTTTGTTGAGTCCATATAATATTACTTCTATGTATGTCTTGGGGCTGGTCAGTTAACATTGAACACCAGTTGTTTTCTCTTGCATGGGGAGGGTCACATACACTGCGCCCAGCTTTACTCAGTTGCCTATTATTCTTTGTGTAGGGTTGAGGCCTCTTGAGTTTTTCTTCATCTAGTCTGGCATGCCCTTTTATTTCACCCTTGGTCAGCTCACGTTTGGATGATAATGTTAGTGAGAATTTACAGGTCTAGGAGACAAAATATCACAGCAAACTCCCAGATCATCTGGTTTTTATAATCTTTCACCCTCTTCTTCACCACTTTCTGAGCTTTAGGTGCTACAGTGTTTTGACAATGTATTTACTGGAACTGGGATCCACAATTTTGCATTTTGGTTGGTTGTAGTTTTCTGTGGTAAATATACACAGAATCATGTGTGTTTAAGGTTTGTTTCTTGTTTGTTTTTTAAAGTAAATAGTAGTATGTTTCATTAGTCTATTTCAGACATATATATATATATATATATATTCATGTAGTCTATTTCAGACAACTATATTATTATTTTACCCAACTCCTTCCTTCTTTATTTACCTCCCTCCTAATGAGACAGTCTTTCCCCATTCCTCCATCAAATCACTTTCATCCTGCCATTTCTCTTTATCCTCTTCCAACCTTCTGTATTTACACACACTCCTCCCCCTAAGGACTCCTTGCTTTCCTATTTCTTTGCTTATATTACCTGTACCCTGCCAGCCCCCTTTATATGGCACCCTAACCTTGCTATACTAGTAATGGTTCCATTTTCATTTCCTGGATTTTGTAGTTACTGCAGACTATGTATTCATTATGCATTGGTCAAGTATAAGACATTTAGCCTGTTTACATTTTCTATCTATAGTGAATAGAGCAGCAATAAAAGTGGCTGTGCAAGTATCTGTAGAGTATGGGGCTGAATCCTCTGAGCATATGTCATAGAGTGAGAAAGCTGGATCATGTTATGGATTTATTTTAAATTCTGATCTTTCTATGTTTATTTTTTGACCAGATGAACTTTATATTGGAGAAATTACATGTTACTATGGTGATATTTTCTTTTTATATGCCTTGTGTTTTGTTATCTTAAAACTTTCAATACACTTTCTTTGTTAATTATACTTAATGTTTCAACTATGATATATTGTGGGAATGTTCTTTCCTGGTCTTATCTATTTGATGTTCTGTGTGGTTCTTATATTTGTATGGGTGTACTAGTTTTTGTTTATCAAAGTTGTCTTCTAAGATCTTTTTGAAGACCTTATCTATGACATTATGACCATTATCTATGACTTGGACTGATTCTCTCTCTTCTATGCCTATAATTGGAAAATTTGAGTTTTTCCTGGTATCCTACATGTCCTGTGTGCCTTTCCTGTGTGTGTGGTGGGTTGTTTGTTTGTTTCCTTGCCTGTTCATTTGTTTGTAACTTCATGTTCCTTGTTTATCTGGTCTAGATCCTCCACTTCATCTCTGGTCCTGTATTCTGTCCTCTACTTCAGTCATTCTACTTGTAAGTAGTATAAGTAAAACTCCCTTTGAGTTTTCTGGCTGAACTACTAAGATTTTCCATTCTTGATTTCAGCTTGAGTCTTCTTCAATGCTTCAGTCTTCTCTTTGAATTCCATTCCCATGTCTTAGATTGTCATCATCATTTCCATCAGCCTACTGTTTGTGTTTTCTTGGACATTACTTCATTTTAGTCTCCTTAATCACTTTCTCCTTAATTTCACTGAGTAGTTTCTTTTGTCTTCTTTAAATACCTTGAATTATTTGAGGAAATTTTATGATTGTTCTTTTAGCTTCCATGTCCTGAATTTCATCAGTTGTCTTTCCTCAGGATGGATAAACTTTCCATAGAAGATACTGCTTAGTAGTAGTAGCAGTAGCAGTAGTGGTAGTATCATTTTATATTGTTTTTATTCCTACAAAGAGATCTGGACATATAGACTTCCCTTAATAGTTTTGAGTTTGTGAGGGATAAAACGGGTTGAGAAAAAGAGAAAATACAGGGCAGGATGGGTCTAGAGGTTGAAATAGCTCAGGAGGAATAAAGTCAGGTGGGCAAAAGGGACTGGGTTCATATACAGGATCTGCTTCCTGTTCCAAGCCTGGAGTGTAGGGGTAGATAAGTCTAAGTTGAAAGGCTGTGTTTGAGCAGATAGGTAGGGAAGATACTGGCCCAGACATAGCTTTCTTCTGCAGTGAAGAGTAAGATGGCCAGGTGAGGGTTATGCACTGGCTGTGGGTTTCCAGGGTAAATCTGGTAGACTGAGAAAAATGTGAATCAGAAATTCTGGGGTACTCAACCAGACTAAACTCTGGAGAAAAATGTGAGAAATCTGGTTATGGACTTTGGTGGTAGAGGTGACTAAAGGGTAATTTGTGTGGATGCAAGTAGGACTGATGATGGCTGAGGCCTACAGGTTGACTGCAGTGTAGGAGGAAGTGGTATCAATAGACCAGATATTGTAGTCTGAGTGAGAGTAATCTTTATAGCTTCATATTTTTGAATGATTAGTCTGTCCTCAAATGATAGAATGGTTTAGCAAGCATTAGGGAGTTTGGCCTTGTTGGAGGAGGTGTGCTATGGAGTCAAGTTTTAAAAACATCAAAGCCCATGCCATTCTCAATCACTCTCTAACGTGTGCTTGTATATCAAATGTTAGCTCTTAGCTACTGCTTCAGTTCCATGTCTGCATACCCACATTCCATGTTCCCTGCTATGATGGTCATGGAGTAACTCTCTGAAACTGTGAGCCCCAAATTGAACTACTATATTCAAGGTGTTTTGTCACAGCAAAAGAAAAGTAATTCACATACCAGGGCATGGGTTGTGGTACCCAGCAGGAGCCTAAAAGGACCACTACTACTGTGAAGGCTGTGGTGACTAGGAATGTCAGGGGCACTGGTTGTAGGGCTGAGCTAGATCTGGTGGGTTTCAGAAAAACTAGCATTGGGTCATGGGGATACTCACCAGGCTAGATCCTGAAGGAAGAAATGGGTAGTCAGAGTTTATTGAGGTAAGGTGGAAACAGTACAAATGTTATGTGGGTGGATTCAGGGGTTTGGGTGGGTCCAGAATAAGCCCTAGGAATTGGCTGAAGTGCAGGAGTTAGCTGGTAGAACTAGATTAAGAGGACAGGATATAGAAGCCTTTAGAAGCCCAAAGGTTGACTGCTGCCCAGGTTTCATTGGCCATACTCTAGTACAGGACATTAGTAATAAATCATGAACTAAAACTAACAGGGTAAAAAGAAAAACACTGAACAAAAGGAAGGAAAGAAGGAAGGAAGGAAGGAAGGAAGGAAGGAAGGAAGGAAGGAAGGAAAACAAAGAAAGAAGTGAAGAAAAGGAGAGAAAGAGAGAGAGAGAGAGAGAGAGAGAGAGAGAGAATGAATTTATTCATTAAGGAATTCACTAGGATAGACCCTGAAGGAGGATGTAGGAAGTCTGGATACGGATAGAAGTCTGGAGATGATGTGAAGTATCCTCTGGATGGATGCCAAGTAGGTTAGGTTCCAGCAAAAGCCTAGAAGTTGGCTAAGGCTTAGGAGTAGGTTGTAGGTCTAGGGTGAGGCACCATATGTAGGAACCTGAAGAGGCCTATGGGTCATATGCTTCAAGGTGCAAGTGTCGAGTTGAGGCCTGAGACCTAGATATGAGCCATGGGATAGATCTGACAGGTTTCAGAAAACCGGGTAGCTAGTGTTGGGGGAGGGGGTGATCCTGCAAAAGTATATGGGAAGTCTGGATATGGAGTGGGGTGTTAGAAGTGTTACAAAATATTCTGTGTGTGGATGCCTGTGGGGCAAGTCCTGGCAGAAACATAGAGGATGGTTGAAGTCCAAGTGAAGATGGTGGGACAGGTTTAGAATGTGGGACCTCACTGAAGATTATTAATTGGATTTTACAAGATGCAGGTGTCCAAACTAGTCCAGAGCACTAACTGTGGGAACCAGATTAGATCTGGTTGGTTTCAATAAAAGCAAGTAACATGTAGTGGCTGCCTTGCCAGGCTAGACCCTGAAGGAAGATGTGGGAATTCTTGGTATGGAGTGGGGTGCTAAGATGATGGAAAGTATCTGTGGTTGTATGGATATAGAGCTGATACTAGTAGAACCTTAAAGGTTGACTGAGAGGCCATAGGGGGCTGGAAGTAATGGTACAAAATGTGGGGCCTGGTGGAAGTCTAGAAGTTGGAAACTTCAAGGCATAAGGGTTAGACTAGGGTGGGTAATGGCAGAAATCATGAATTTGTCTGAGGCTTAAGAGTAAATTGTAAGATTGTGCCTGGCACAGAATGTGGGACCCAGATGAAACATAGAGGTCTGAAGTTGCAAGGAAAGGAGGTCAGACAAAGCTGAGGCACTGGCTGTAAGGCCTGGGCTAAATCTGTAGGCTTATGGGAAAACAAGTAATGAGGCATTGGGGTACTCACCAGTCTAGACCCTAGAGGGTGTCATCACAAACAATTTTATACTAGGATAAAAGTAGGGTAGTTTATAGCAGAAGCTAAGACTTTGAAATACAAGGAAATGTATTTGTACTAGGATAGACACAGGATGTGGGGCCCTGAGAAAGCTTAGAGGTTTGTTGTTGCAAGACATAAGACTAGGCTGGTGTGATGGTTTGCATATTCTGTGTCCAGGGAGAAGTACTATTAGGTGTGGCTTTGTTGTAGTACATGTGTCATTGTGGACTTCGGATTTAAAACCCTCATGCTAGCTGCCAGTCTTCTCCTGTTTGCTATCTGAACATGCTGTTGAACTCTCAGCTCATCTTGTGACATGTTTGCCTGAATACTGCCATGTTCCTGCTTTAGACTGAACCTCTGAACCTGAGGTAAGCCAGGCCCAATTAAAAGTTGCCCTTTATAAGAGTTGCCTTGGTCATAGTGTCTGTTCACAGCAGTAAAACCCTAGCTAAGACCAGCAACTGGGATATTGCTGTGATAGGCTTAACCATGCTTTTGTTTGGAAGAATATGGATTTGGGGACTTTGGATTTGGGAAGCATTTGAATGCTTTAAGTGGGGCTTAATGGACCTTCCTGGTAGGGATATGAAAGACTTTGTTCCTGAGGGTGATTTGAAACTGTAAAAGCCAGGGTCTAGAGGTTCATAGGAGAAGAATTTCAATATGTGGCCTAGCAACTTTTTTGTGTTCTTTTAGTGGAAAATGTGACTGCTTTTTGCCCTTGTTTGAAGAGTCTATCTCAAGGTAAAGTAAAGAGATTTATATTAATTGCATAGACAAAAGCAGTCTCAAAACAACCCAGCAGCAATATCGTTCTCTGATTTAGTCTTATGAAAAGTGTTTTAATGAAAAGGAGCAAGCTGAGAAAGGAAAAACATAAAATACATGGCTTGAATATTAAAGAGATACCAGGAAGTGAAATGGAGCTGAATCCTGTGTTCAAGGATATTAAATTGAATTAAGGGAATGAGACTTTAGGGCCAAATCCAACCCAGGTATATTTAGGTCTAGGCATGGTGGTACACACCTTTAATCCAGGAGACAAAGCCAAGCAGATCTTTGACTTTAAGGTCAGCCTGGGACAGAGCAAGTTCAAGGTATATAAAAATAAAAAGCTTAAGGTCAGGTTTGGTGACACACACCTTTAATCTCAGGAAACCAAGTCATACAGAGTTCAAGGTCAATCTGCAGAGCAGTTCCAGGACAGCCAAGCTTAGGCAGTGAGAGAGTTAGAAGACAGAAAGCTAGGAAGAGAATTAGGAGAGGGGGTGCATGTTCTAACCCCAGAAAGCAGCAGAACTCAACAGATTTGGCTGTGTGGTTCTGGCCTTAGCATTCAGAATAGAAGGGGTAACTGAGACATTTGATGCTGGTTAACTAGAGCTAAGAAATTAGTATTGATTGATTAAGAAGAGAACAGCATCACTGAGGTGAAAACTGGGAAGCATTTTCTGAGAGCACAAAGAAGTTATATTTCAGAGATAGCCAAGATTGTACCTCCTACTGCAACTGGACTTGATAATATACAAGAGTCACCCAGGTGGTACCGGTTTTGAAGGCATGAAGGGGTCATGGAAAGCAGCTGAGGCTTGGCTCTGTGAGAGGCCAGGGAAAACCGTTGGTGAAGGTGAAGGCTCAGTTGCAGTTAATGGCCCAGGACTGAAGTGATCATGCAAAGTAGTTGAGGCTCTGCACCATGAAGAGAGCCTATGAGAAGCTATTGGTGAAGCCTAGTTGCAGTGTAAATCCCAGTATATTAGCGATGTCAGTACCAGGGGATGATCACCAAGAACAGCCCAGCAGTGGAGTAGATCAACCAGCACTCCTAGAGTGCTACAGAGGATAGAGCTGGAGAAGCGAATCAAGTTATTTGGAGGAGTCCAGAAAATCATGTGTGGATTCCAGACATTGGAACAAGAAATTGTAACAACTGAAGTTTCCTTCAAGACCCCAAGATGTTTAAGATACCAGAGTCGTGGGCTATCTGCTGAATAAAGCTGCCAATGGAGTTGAACTAGCCCCAGATAAAGAAGTTTGTTGCAGTCAACAAAGATGAAAAAGAAGTTGGAGATCTGAACATTACTTTTTTCATCAGACATGGAGATGCAGAGTTTGAAGTTTACCCAGCTGGTTTCTTGTCTTACTTTGGGGATCTTGTCTTACTTTTGTGAATCTCACAAAAGACTGAACTTTGGAATTTTAACATTGATGAGACTTCTAAAACCTATGGGGATTTTGGAAGTTGGAGTAAATGTATTTTTTTATTATGCTATGGCTATGTATAGCCCCCATAGACTCATGTGTTTGAACAAGCCTATGGGGGCCAGGGAGTGGAATGTGATGGTTTGTACATGCTTGGACCAAGGAGTAGCACTATTAGGTGTTCTCTTGTAGTAGAGGGTATGTCAGTGTGGGTGTGGGCTTTAAGACCATCATCCTAGCTGCCTGGAAGCTAGTCTTCTCCTGTTTGTCTTCTAAATTTGATGCTGAGCTCTCAGCTCCTCCTGTGATATGCCTGACTTGATGATAATGGACTGAAACTCTCAACCTGTATGCCAGCCTCAATTAAATATTGCCCTTTATAAGAGGTGCCTTGGTCATGATGTCTGTTAACAGCAGTAAAACCCTACCCAAGACAGCTGGGCAGTGGCTGTTTGACCTAGGGTAAATTTGGCAACTTGGGGGAAAATATTAGGGGTAGGGGTTGGGTATTCAACAGGATAGGCACTGGAGATGGACATGTAAAGTGTTTATATTGATTGGGCTGGTGGGTAGATGCAGACAAGATAGGTCCTGGTGTCACCTGAGCCATAGGAAGAGATGGTAGGACTAAACTGTGGCTCAGGATGCTATTTCCTGCAGAAGATTAGAGGTACCTGATTTAAAGGGCTCCAGTGGCCAGACCAGGGCAAGTTACTGGTTATGGATCTTTAGCTAGAATTGGCAGTTTGTTGGGGGAAAAAAAGTATCTGGTCATAGTGGAGGAACTCACCATGATAGACCCTGGAGGAAGGTATGAGAAGTCTGAGTATGGAATAGGTTGGTGAAGGCAGTTCAAAGTGCCTTGCTGGTGGATGCAGGCAGGGTGAGTTCTGGTATAAGCTTTAAGGTTGGATAAGGCTCAGGAGTAGGTGGTGTGACTAGGCCTAGGAGAGGGCTGTATGGCCCTTTAGAAGATTAAAAGTTGGGTACTGCAAAGTTGTGTTGCCAAAATAGTCTGGAGATGAGACACTGGCTGAGGAATCTAGGCTAGATTTGGTAGGTGACATTAAAAAAACATGTGCTAGGGCTTGCAGGTACTCACCATGCTAGATCCTGGAGGAAGAGTTGGAAAGTCTGGGTTTGAAGAGGTGTGATAGAAGTGATTCAAGAGTCCTGGAAAGGTGGGGCCTGGTGCAAGCTCAGAGGTTGACTGAGGCTCAGGAAAACGTGGAGAGAGTAGGTCTGAGCATTGGATGTGGGACCCTGCAAAAGGAGAGATACTGGTTGTTCCAAAGTGAAGGTAACTAGAATAGGCCACAACACTTGGATGTGGATTCCAAGATAGATCTGGTGGGTTTTAATAAAGCCAAGTTACTGATGAGGGAGGGATAACTTAACAGGCTAAACCTTGGAGGAATGAGAAATTGGGGTATAGAGTAGAGTGGTAAAAGGCACAAAATGTCCTGCGAATGGATGCAGGTTGTGGTAGTGAGTAATGATAGAAGTCAAAAGTTTGGGTGAGACAAAGTAGATGGTGGTGGGACCAGGCTGAGGCACAGGATATGGGACCCTACAGAAACTTAGGGCTTGGTTGCTCCAAAGTACTTGTGTCCAGACTAGTCTGGGGACACTGGTAGTTGGACCAAGTCTAGTACTGAAGTGTTGCAGAAAAAAACAATTATAAGATAGTAGGGGACTCAACAGCCTAGGAAATTCTGATATGAATTGACGTTTTGGAGGTAGTTCAGATGGTCCTGTGAATGAATGCAAGTTTGACAGATACTTATTGAATCCTAGATGTTGGCTGAGGCATAGGAGGAGGAAAAAGTGGTGAGAATATGCTGAGGTACCAGATGTCGTACCCTGAAGAAAGAGAGAGGTTGGCTTCTACATGTGGGATAAATCTAGGTACATGTGAAAAAACAAATATTGAAAAAAGGGGGTACCTGCCAGGTGAGACTCTGAAAGAGGACTTGGGAAGTCTGGGTATGAATTGAAATGTTAGAAGAAACTCAAAATGGTCTATGAGGTGAACGCTGGTAGAATGCATAGTGATGGAAGCCTAAAGGTTAGCCAAAGCCCAGGAAGAGGTGGTGGATATAAGTCTGGTACAGGATGTGGTGCCATGCATAGCCCAATAATAGGATGAAGTAGGACACCAGTGGTCAAACTAGGCCAGGACTTGGGCAGTGGCACCCAATCTAGATATGACTTGTGGTAAAGCAAACATCTGATGATTGGGTTCCTCCACAGGCTAGATACTAGAGGAGGGTGTAGAAAATCTGGATATGGATTGGTGAGGAAGAAGTGCTAAGTAACTTCTGGGTAGATAGAGGGCAAGTATTGGTCCAAACCTAGAGGCTTGTTGAGGTGCAGTTGGTATTGGTGGGACCAATGAAGGACACAGAATTTGAGACTGCATAACCATAGAGGTCATATGGTGGAAAGTGCTGGTGGCCAGACTATGTTGTGGGACCGAGTCAAGGTTAAGTGAGTTGCAGAAAAACAGTTATCTGGTGGTTGTAGTATTTACCAGGTTAGACTCTGGATGTAGATGTGGGAAGAGTGGGTATGTAATGGTTGAGATTGAGCCAAGGTTCCTGTGAGTGAATACAGGTAAGGCAGATCTTGTCAGAAGCAGATGTTGGCTGAGCTTCAGGAGATGGTTGTGGGACTATATTAGGTATGAGATATGGGACTCTGCATTAGCTTAGAAGTTGTTGGTTGTTAGGTTCAGATGGGCAGACTAGACTATGGCATTGTTCAGGCTAGAAAAAAAAAAGTGCAACTGTTGTTTGGTACTCACTAGGCTAGACCCATGAGGAGGATTGTGGGAAGTCTCAATGTGGAATGGAATGGAAGAAATGGTAAAAAGGTTCCTGTGGGTTCCTGTCATAAGCCCAGAGGTTGACTGAGATGTCAGAAGAGGTGTTGAGACTAGGCCAGGACAGAGGACATGAAGCCCTGCAGAAGCCAGAAGACACCTGCTACAAGGCACTGGTGACCATAAGATGCCAGAACTCTTGCTGGGAAACTTGAGCCTAATCTAATGCACTGTAGAAAAAGTATCACAGATTTTATACCAGGTTAGACCATGAAGGAAGAAGTTGTAAATTTGGGTATGAAGGGCAGTGGTGAAGGCAGCAGAAAGATGCCTATAGGTGGAAGTAGGTAAGGTGGGAACTAGAAGTCTAGAGGCTGACTAAGATGCAGAAGACAGTCTTGGGACTAGGCAGAGCATGAAGTGTTAGCTCTGCAAAATCTTATAACTTGGCTACTTCAAATTCTAGGTGACCATACTAAGTAGGGCTGCTGGCCATGGGAACAAGGGTAGAACTGGCTTGGTTGTGAGAAAAAAAGTATTGGATAGAAGGATAATCACAAGTCTAGGTTCTGGAAGGGCAGGGAGGAGGTCTGTGTATGAAGTAGGGCAATGTAGGTAGCCCAAAGTGTTCTTTGAGTGGATGGCATAAGGGTAGCTCCTGGAGGAAACAAAGAAGTCGGTTGAATTCCATGAGGACCTACTGTGACTAGGCTGGGAAATCAGATTTGAGCCTGTGTGGAAGACTAGAGGTTAGATACTGCAAAAATGGTAGCCAAAATAGGCACATACACTGGCTGTAGGACCAGTGCTATATATGGCTACTTAGGGAAAAACAAATACTGGAATTGGGGATACTCAGAAGGCTAAATCCTAGATGACGAATTTTGAAGTCTGGATATGGACTGAGGTGGTAGAAGTAGCACTAGTATGGTGTGAATGGAAACAGGTGGAGAAGGAAGTCTAGTGGATGCCTAGTGATCCTCTGCAGTGCAGAAGGAAGGACATGTGAAGGTACTGGTTGTAGATCCTAAGCTAGATTTTCAGGTTGCCATAAAATAAGCATCTAGTGGTGCTGAATGTTCATGAAGGTATAGGAAGGAGAATGTGGAAATTCTGAGAAAGAAATGGGGTCAGGAAAGTGGCACAAAAGTTCCTATGCATAGATGCTCATAAACAGGTCTTGGTAGGAGCCTAGTTGTTGGCTGAGGTGTCAGGGGAGGTATTGTGACTAGGCTGGGCACTTAATGCGTGATGGTGATTATGATTAGAGTTCTGATGCTCCAAGGTGCAGATAGTAGGAATAGCTTTGGTTACTGGCTGTGTGGAATGTGGAAAAATAAGAATTAGATAGTGGTAATACTCATCATGCCTAGACCCGGTAGACTAGGGATGTCTAGGTATGTAGTTGAATGATAAATTTGAAGCAAAGCTTAATGTGGGTGAAGGCAGGTAAGGCTTGTCCTGGTACAGTTCTATAGGTTGAAAGACGCACTAAAGTTGGTGCTGAGAACAGGACAGAGTACTATATGTGAACTTGGAAAAAGCTTATAGGTTGGTGTAGTAGAAGTTGGGCACCAATATGTAGTAGAGGGAATTATTTAAGCCTCCGAATTTGCTGCAGTAAATCTCCTGCCCGAAGGAGACCAGTAAAGGAAAACACAACTCAATAATTATGATATAAATTGCACACCTGGATTGGGCAGATTTACCACTACACTACTCTAATCCCCGGCTATGAGATCCCTTATAACTTGCAGTTTTATCCAGGCCGCGTGGTTGTCCAGCTCTGTCGTAGGTTTCCTTCTACTGCTGGCTTCCTTCTGCTTCAGCTTCCTCCTGCTTCTCCCTCTGCTTCTCTTTCTGCATCTCCCAAGGACTCCCTTCTCTTCTGCCTCTGGCTTCTACTTCTACCTCCTTTTATATCGAATTCCTCTCACTCTCTCCTCCCCTAAGCCTTTTTCTCCGCCTCCCCTTCTACTGCCCAATCTCTGGCTCTAGTCTTTATTTTACAGGTTTTAAGGACAGAAGGTTTACAAGATGTCGTCTGTGTACAGATTCAATCATCCTCTGCAGCCCCTCCCAGAAGGGTGGAACTAGGATCAAAATACAAGCCTGGAGCTATCCACTGGGAAACTAGGATCAAAATACAAGGCTGAGGCTATCCACAACATTGATTCAATCTTCCTCTGGAGCCCCTCTCGGGGGGGGGGTGGAACTAGGATCAAAATACAAGGCTGAGGCTATCCACAACATTGATTCAATCTTCCTCTGGAGCCCCTCTCGGGGGGGGGGGGGTGGAACTAGGATCAAAATACAAGGCTGAGGCTATCCACAACATTGATTCAATCTTCCTCTGGAGCCCCTCTCAGGGGGGTAGAACTAGGATCAAAATACAAGGCTGGGGCTATCCACAACAGGTTGGCATTTGTAAGGTGCAGAAGCTAGACTGGGCTGTGAGACACAGGCTAGATCTGACCTGCTAAGGAAAATAAAACAAATATTTGGGGTTATTATACTCTCCTGGCCATACTCTAGATGTGTATGTGGGAAGTTGGGGTGTAGAGTGGGATGGTGGCAGGGCAAAGGGTCCTGTGGATGGGCACAGATAGGGAGGGCCCTTTTGGTGGTCTAGGCTAAAGTTCAGGAGGAGATGCTAGGACTAGGTCTGGAGCACTGGATATAGGACTGTGCAGAAGCCTTGAAGTTAGTTGCTGCAACATTTGTGTCAATAGAGTAGGCTGGAGAATGACTGTGTGCCAGGACTAGATACGGCTAATTGGTGGAAAACAAGCATCAGGGTATGGTACTTATGAGGCTAGATCATGGAGAAGGATGTAGAAAATCTCGGTGTAGAATAGTATGAAGGAGGCATTGCAAAAGTTCCTGTGATTGGATGCAGGTCTTGGTAGAAGCCTGGAAGTCTGGATGTGGGACCTTGTAGAAATCTAGAGGTTGGCTATTGCATCCTTTAAGTGGTGATAATACATGGTGGCATTGGCTGTAGGTCCTGGGATAGATATAGCAGTTTGTTGGAAAATGTGCATCTTTTGTTGGGTGATACTGACCAGGCAAAATTTGAATGAAGATAAGGTGAGGGTTGCCAGATTAGGCAATGGCACTGACTGTGTGAAAGGCACTGGATTTGTAGGGTTTCAGAAAAAAACTAGTATCTGATAGTGTGCTCAGCAGGCTACGCCATAAAAGAGAACAAAGAAAGTCTGGATATGAAGATAGAAAAAGCATCTTGTATGTGGAAGTTCATAGGTTGAGTCCTGGTGAAAGTTAAGCAGTTGGATAAGGTGCAAGAATATGATGGTAGAACTATGCTGATGCTTATACTGTGAGACTCTGCTGAAGCCTAGAGATTGACTGTTGTGAGTGGCCAAATGGGGCTAGGTTGATGGCTTTGGAACCCAAGTATGGTTTGATAACTTGTAGTCTTACAGAACCAAAAAAGTAAGGCATAATATGTATCAGAGTAGACCCTGGAGAAGAATATGGAAAGTCTGGTTCTGGATTGGAGTAGTGATGGTTGTGCAAAAAGTCCTGTGCATGGATAAAGTTTGAGATGGTTCTAGCAGATGCAGAGAGGTTGAATGAGCTCCAGGAGGTTATGGGACTAGATTGGGCATCAAATGTGGGGCCACATAAAAGTCTAGAAGTTAGCTGCTACAAAGCAAATATGGTCAGACTAGTCCAAGGCACTGGCTGTGAAACCTGGCTGTATTTGGTAGTTTTGGGGAAAACAAGTACTGGTGGTAAAGGTACTAAACAGTGAAGAGCTTAGGGGAGGATATAGGAAGTCTGTGTAAGGAGAGGAAAGATCTACATTGTTCAAAGAGTCTTATGGGTAGATTCAAGTATGCTTGGTACTTGTGGAAGCACAGACAATGGTTGAGGTGCAAAGGGAGATGATGGAACAAGGCCTAGGTATAGGCTGTGGGACTTGGCAAAAGCCCAGAGACGGCTGTTGCAAGGTGTGCATGACCTTACTAGGCCAGGAGACTGGCTGTAGGATACAAGCTAGATCTGATGGTGTTGGTAAAAATAAGTACTAGGAGTGGGAGGGAGTACTCAACACACTAGACCTAGGAAGGGTAAGGTGATCTGTGTATGAAGAGGAATCAGCACAAAGGGTTCTGTTTATAGAAGCAAATTTGGTGGATACTGGTACCATAGAGGTTGACTGATGTGCAAGAAGTGTTGGGTGTAGTACAGGGGCAAAGGATCTTGTGTGCATATGCACGTGGCACAGATATTAGTGGAAGCCATACAAGAGGAGTGGTGGGACTAGGTAGGGGCAAAGGATGTAGTCACCTGCCAAAGCCTAGAGGTTGGATGCTTCAAGGCTATAGGGGCCAGACTAAGCAGAACAATTGCTGTTTTTCCAGTGGTAGATCTGGCAGGTTTCAGAAAAACAAACTTTTGATGGTGGGGTTACTCACCAAGCTAGACTTTGGAGGAGGATGTTGGAAGTCTTGGTATGGAGTGATTTGGTGGAGCCAGTGCTAATCAAACTGTGGGTAGATGCAAGAAGGGCACAACCTATTGAAAGCCTAGACATTTCCTGAGCAGTAGAAGGAGGTAGTGTGACTACCCTGGGCATGGGATACAGGAACCAGTGGAAAATCTAGAGGTTGATTGCTACAAGATATAGGTGACCATATTAGCCCTGCACACTGGCTGTGAAACCAAGACTAGAATTGGGAGGTTGCATAAAACAAGTATCCTGTAATGTTTTATTTACCAGATTAGACACTAGAGGACGATGCCAGGAGTCTGGGTAAAGAGTAGATTGGTGGAAGCAGCACAAGTGTACTGCAGATGGGTTCAGGTAGATTGGGTCATGGTAGAGAAGTCTTAAGTTCCAATGAAGTGCAGTAGCTGGTGATAGAATTAGGCCAGGGCACAGGACTTGGGATCTGTGCTGGATCTGGTGAATTTCAGAAAATCAAGTACCAGATAGTGGTAGATACTCACTAGGTTATAGCCTGGAGGAGGAATTCAGGAATCTTGGTATGGAGTTGAGTGGTAGAATTTCCAGAAAGTGTCCTGTGGGTATATGCAGGTAGTACCATCCTGTCCATTATTATATTTTTATTTATTTAAAATATAATCTGCTTCCATTTCTTCCTTCCTATTCCTGCCCTATAACCCTCCCCTTAGTCTCAGATTCCTTTACTTTAACCATTGTTATTATTATTGTTATTATTATTATTATTGTTGTTGTTAGTAGTAGTAGTAGCAGCAGTAGTAGTGGTGGTAGTAGTTATAGTAATTGTTGTCATGGTCATCATAATGTATACATATAAATGGATAAATACATATAAATAAATAAATAAATACATATAAATAAATAAATACATACATACATACATACATACATACATACATACAAACAACCCTCTAAGTTCATTCAATGTTTTCTCCAAGCATATGCTTCTAACCCTGATCCTTTGTTGGATAACCAATCATTTTCATCTTTAAGAAACTGCTCACAAATCATTTCAGTGCAAAATTTATCACCCAAGACGATGAAGCATTATGAACAAACTTGTACCATGGGTCTATTTTTATTATATAGAAATATCCTTGGAGTCAAAAGCTGTGTTATTACTCAACTCTTTATTTTCGTGTCTACTAGCATGATTAGAACATAATAAAAGTTTTTATGTTTTGCAGAATGAGTTGTTAGGACAGGAACTCAAGCAGGCCAGGAAGCAGGAGTAGATGCAGAGGTCATGGAGGGATGTTACTGGCTTGCTTCCCTGGCTTTCTCAGCTTGCTTTCTTATAGAACCCAGGACTACCAGCCCAGAGATCACACCACCCATAATGGGATGGGCCCTACGCCCTTGATCACTAATTAAAAAAATGCCTTAGCTGGATCTCATGGAGGAATTTCCTCAAGGGAGGCTCCTTTCTCTGTGACATAACTCCAGCTTGTGTCAAATTGACACACAAAACCAGTCAGTACAGTTATCTTCCCATGAAACATAAAAAGCCATCAGTCATCAGAATTTATAGACACATAGTCACTGTAGCAGTTGCATAGACAAGCCCTATGTTTTTTGTCTGTACATGAACGTGTACACAACTATTTCTGGACTTACCCTGGATCATTATTGTCTTGATAAAACATAATAAAAATTAAAAATAAACTTAAACCACTGTAGTTTTGGTCATCTGTACTTATGTTTGTGCAAATATGTACACATGAATAAGTATTGTGGCTAATGTTGTTCTGTGCTAAGAACATAGTGAACAAGTTCGTCTTACATGTAGTATTAGAAAGTCCTTGCTTTTTGGTGTTGTTTTAGAGCATCCAAAATGCTATCACATTTGTTCTCTTAATGGAAAGTCAGAGAATGTTAGTATTTAATAATTTGATAGTTTTTGAGATAGGATTTTATCATATGATTCAGGATAGTCTCAAGCTGACCACAATCTCCTTACCTTAGCTTTCCAAGTACCAGAATTATAAGTATGTACTTCCAAGCCTAGTTTTCTCAATCAGTGCTTAAAGCAGGGTCAGTTTATAGTCTATTACATGTAATATGAAGCTAATTTTAAAAAGAAATCAGCATTTTAAAAGAATACAAAGGAACAATGAATGCAGAACGGTATTATAATTCTTAAAGTGGATGGCTATTGAAGCAAAAAGAAGATGCAAGCCAAGGAATGGGGCAGAGGAAAGGAACTCTGAGTGAACAAGATAGGATATGATCAAAAGCAACTGGCACTTGTAATCATTTTCTCTGTTTGCAAATGTTTTCTGTTATTCACAAAGAAATCTCCCATGGATCTATTTACTTTTGACTCTTCAGAGAAAGGAGCTAAACAGCTGCTGAAAATATTAAATTTGGTACCTCCTTCAAAGTCAATATGATGTATGTAGACTCTGCAAAATGATTTCTTTTGCATGAGAAATTTTGTCACATTATTTCATTTCATTTCTATCTTCATTTTTCTCCAACTGATTAAAACAAAAAAACACTCAAGGGTCAATTTAGAAGGTTATGCTTCAAAAATCACTCTGTCAATCGCTAATGGTATTCAATTTTCTTTCAGTTTCTTGCCTAAACTTGTAATTGTACTTTGAAGTCATCTTTATATATTTTCTTAACTTATTATTGCTAAGAAACTCACATAGCCAACTTTTCTCTAATTAGTCCTCAAGAATTCTTAAATTCTTACTTTCCAGACTATGGATGTAAGCTCAAATTCTAATGAAAGATACAGGTTTCTTTTAATTTTTTTCCTCTTAATTTAATGACAAATGAGAAAATACACTTTTTTCAGGTATCAATTTACAAAGACAAAAGGAAGATCGAAAGTAATTGAAGTCTTTCATGAATGAAGGTTGTAAAACACAAATAAAAACATTGACTATGTGACTGGAGAGGTGACTCACTCAGTGATTAAGAATGTTTGTTCCTATTAAAGATGATGAGGATTCAATTCTAGCACCCATGTGGTGGCTCACAATTGTCTGTAACATTAGTTTCAAGAGATCTGGTTCCTTTTTTTAATCCCCATGGGCATCAGGCATACATATGTTATACCAACACATATACAGGAAAAATACCCATACACATAAACTTAAAATTTAAAAAAGAAGAACAACAAAAATACTTTGAGTGTTGCCTCAAATAATTTTAAAATTTGAAGTATAAACATAATGTGTTTTATATATCAAATTATTGTGAACCCAGACCATTCAAAAACACATACATTCATGCATGTATAATCGTGTGACATATTAGAATATACTCTAACATCAATGATGTAAAACAATATTTATAAAGAAAAAAATGTGATAATAAAAAATGGCTTAGAAATGCAGTGCTGATAATATCAAAGTACAAGAGAGGAGCTGAAGAATTTGGGGATCCTGGTGGAACATTTATGTCATAGGAAACAGAAAGACCAGCAAAGATTGTAACAAGGATCCAAGATAGAGTTTTCCTTCAGGCTCCCTTCAGGCCAAAGCTAAGGTTAGGCAAAAATCTATAATACATTATCTAATACATACTCTTTTCTTGAGATTTTGTTGTTGTTTTTGTTTTGTTGTTTGTTTGTTTGATAAGGATTTTTTGTTTTGTTTTCAGTACATCTCTATGAACTTTTCCCTTTCCTCCATTCTTCCCAGTCCTTACCCTGCCTACCTCTCCCCACTCCCTCATATTCACTCTTCCCTTCCTTCAGAAAAGAACAGGCCTTAGATCCCTTCCCTTGGAGCTTAGGGAACCCCACAGAAGAAATCAAGAAGCCAGAGGACTCAAGGACACCAGGAAAATAGGTCTATAAATATTAAGCAAGGCTCATAGGAGCTCACAGAGACTTAAGCAGCAATCACAGAGCCTACATGGATCCTTCTATGCATGCATGCTATGCTTGTTAGCTTGTGTTTTTTGTGGAACTCCTAACAGTGGGAATGGGGAGCTGTCTCTGATTCTTTTGGCAACTCTTGGGACACTTTTCCTCCTATTTGGTTGCCTTACCTAGGCTTGATATAAGGGTTGGTGGCTAGTCTTATTTCATCTTCTTATGCCAAGCACAGTTGACACAGTCTCTTCTTATTTCATATAAGAAAACTATTTCATTTTGGGTAACAACAGGGTAAATTAAAATACCTCTATTTAATTTGTATAATAACAGGGTCAATAAAAATGCATATTTTTATTTTCTCTGCAGAAGAGGTTCTCATGTTGTTTATAAGAGGTTCTTATATTTAATAGAATATTTTTAAAAGTCATTGGTAGTAGGATCTGTTCTGTCTTAGTGTGCCAAGGTTTTGTGCATGCTATTGCAGCTACTGTGAAATTTATTTTTTAGGGTTTCTCTGTGTAGCCCTGACTGTCCTAGAACTTGCTCTGCAGACCAAGCTGGCCTTGAACTCACAGAGATTAATATACCTCTGCCTCTCAAGCTCTAGGGTTAAAGATATACACCACCACCATCCAGTTGTGACTTTGTATCTGCAAATACCAAGTTAAAGATAGGAAGATGGGAGATGGAACACAATTCTAATCCCTAGCCTTGGAGCTATTAGTAGTTTCTGTCTACTGGGAGAGGGAGGTGCAGTTTTTTCTAAGTGTAGTCTCTGGTGAGTTTATCATGGTTCAGTGAGAGATAACATATCCAAGAATACATAGGAAGTATAAATTGGTATTGGTGGGTTATAACAAACAAATAAAAAGACAACAAAAAAGATTAGCATTATTTTGGGTGGTAGGAAAGTAGGGTGAATATGAGAAAACTTGGGGGTAAAAGGGATGCACATTGTAAAAACTCTTTAAAAGCTAATGAAAATAATGTGGGAAAGTCATTAGTAGTGATCCTAAACAAAACTGTCAAAGGTATTTAATTCTGATGACACTCAGGTCTTTGTTCCTCCATATCTCATTCCTTCTTACTTTTTATGTAGAAAAGAATTGTCTAGAGCAAAAGGAAATCCTAAGAGAGTATTCCTGTTGAGCATGAGGGTGGAGGGTGGAAGACACTGATTGCAGGGGCAGAAAGGAAGAGTGATTGAGCTATTAACGACTGTTTAGAGCAGCATCAGTTGTTCTGGAATGTTACTTTCAGAGTGGCATACAGAAAAGCAGAATTACACTGTTTTGCTTTGATGTCTTTTGGTTTTCTTTTATCTGTGACTGAATATAATCCCCAAGTGTATCAGCAGTACTCAGAGGGAATACTTGAGTAAGATAGAGTTGCATATTGAAGCTTCCTATTCACTTGAAAATATCGGGCAAAATTATGGTCCTTTCATTTCTACTAAAAAACTCAAATAATACCAATCAGAATTAAGTGAGACAGGAAAACTCCCATGGAAATCAGTAGAAAATCAACAAAACCCGAGATAACCTCAAGACTCCTAAGAAAGAAATGTCCCTATAGACATGTCAGAAAGACTTCATCCTGAAGGACAAAATTGCCCAAGACAACATAATTTCTCTCCATCGATATTTATAAACTTGTTTCATATGGAGTGATGTGAGCTGACGTGTTCCAGTATTTCTTTCAACATTTGCTCAGAAAAAATGATGGCAAATCAAAAACCCCAAATTAACTAAAAGTGGCTAATCCTCAAATGAACTTTCTGTTGACCTCAGCTAGTTGTTAGCCCTACTTAGGACCTTAGTGATGTGACAGTGGCTTTTTTCACCTCTTTTCATTATTTTTACTTTCATTGCAAGTAATTAATAAGTACATCATTTTGGTTTTGCCTTCAATTAACTTTTTACATATGGTAGTTTCTCTGAATTCCTCTTCTTTCCATCCTTCTCCTTGTATCGCTATAAAATCTTTTTCCTTAGAAATTGGCTTTTATTTTCTTGAAAGCCATATGGTTCTGTTCTTTCCATTATAACTGCATATAAAAATACTATGCATAACTCATTTGTAAGAGAGTTTATCCTTGTTAAAGGGCTTAGCAAGTATATCATTACTATATGACTTCTTATTTTTTACAGAGTTGTTAACTAGAATCAGGACATATTTATGCTTGTATGTATGTATGTATGTATGTATGTATGTATGTATGATCCATTTGTAATTTATAAGCCCTAACAGAATACTTAGTGCTCATTAAATATTTGTTTAAATTAGATGAATGAATGTCATATATTATTTCTAAGTCCTTTTGAAATTTGCAGTGTTTCTGTAGAATGTATAATATAGTAAAATATGGTCTAATGGTAATTTGCTGACATAAGGCAAGAACTAAGGAAGTTTCACCATAGTTCTGAGTACTAAAATGTCTTTAGGTGGAGATAAAAAATTGTTTTAGAACGTTCTTCTACATTTTAATATTTACCCTTAAATTAGTCTTATGGCTTATGAATTTATACATTTTATTTTTACTTTCTATAAGTTATTTCTGACCAATTAATCTCTGTATAAAAATTAATTCTGATCAATACCTAGAAAAGATATTACAGTTAAAGTGAATGGTTAATAATATTCATATTTATTCATGAGAATTACATTGAGATGTCTGGGCTCTAATCCCCACAGAAAATTAGTATATCCAATGAAGTCTCTGTAAGGGATGAAAGAGTCCTTGGTATTACTCAAATAGTACCCATGGTGGACTTAACAAACTGTTAACAGCATTCTTTCTCACAGAGCCTACAACTGTCTCCAGAACATTCTCTAAAATAACCATCAATTAAACATTACTGTTAACCAGATTCAAGCTGTGGGATAGACATTATTTAATGTATTAGTATATGTTAAATATTTAAAGAAGTTTGAAAATCATGACAATGATTAACTTTCAGAGATAATGATTAAGTAGTTAGGTAGATTTAGACACATAAGAAATAATTATAATTCTAACGAGATAAGGCAGACCAAAATATAGAATAGCCTCATCTATGTTAGTTAAGGCTTATATTTTCAGTCTTAAATATGTATCCACAGCACTAGGAAAAATGTTAAGCTACAGGCTCCTGATAACAACATTCAAGGTTTATTTTAATGTTTTGATTAGAGCCTAGTAATTTACATTTCTAGAAGTTCTCAGGGAATATTGATACTGTGCCTACAGTTTAAGAATCACTACCTTAGGTATTTGATTCAGACGATTATATTCAGAAACAAATATAATATTTTACTAACAAGTGAACATATCTTTAGGCCAAGTCCTGTTTCAGGCTTAGGAACATTATTAAAAGGTAGAATTTGCAACCTCTTATCCAAAAATAAAGGCCACCCTTATGCACTTGAGACACACAAATTATCTCAATGATTTCATTATTATTATAGCCCATCACTTACCATTTCTGCACAGAGAATTAGAAAGTATGTAATTCTTTAGTTTGCAGTTTGCTAAAAAAAAAAAAAAAAAAAAAACAAAAAAAAAACCCAAAAACAAACAAAACAAAACAACAACAAAAAAACCTTCTGTATTTAAATATTGGCTTTCAAGTGGCAAATATTCATTTTCCAGACCAAAGATGGCAGACAAATTTTCTCCTGTGTTAAAAAGAGTTGAATATGTGTGCTGAATTCAGAAGACTTGTGAAGCTAAATTTAAAATAAGGGAAAGAAAAAATTATAATGTTTTTGTTTTAGGAGTATAGGAGAAGTTGCCTATTGCCAACTGGGTAGGAAACTGTGCAATTCTCCTACCAAAATTATTTCCTCCTCCTGCTTTCAACTCCTAAATTCTGCCAAGGGATTAGAAAAAACATTTTTGTTCCCTTCAGTTCTCGCACCACAGCAATTATATCCCTGTGAAAAATGAATTAATTTTCATTAATACAAATGTCCCTGGTTTCAAATTCCTTGCTTACTTCCTGGTGTTGCTTTAATCTGTTAAACAGCTATCTTCTGGTTTTCTGATTTGTGTCATTAGACTCTTTAGTAACGTCAGATAATGAGTTCTGTACATCAGCTGTACATACTTCTGTGCATTCCTGCTAAATTTAAGTTTCCCACAGAGTATCCTGTAAGGCAGGATGACTTCATACTCAGTGTGTAACCAAGAATAACTCCTGATCTTCCTGATTTTACCTCACAAGATTCAAAAATCATGATGCTTGGGTTATGGAGTACTGGTGATCCTTCCTATACAATAGTCAAACACTTTTCTGAACTATATCCCTAGACTCACATTCACACCTTTCAGTCAATATACTCCTGTATGAATTATTTTGGCATACCTGTGATTTTTCAACTATTAAGTTTTGCATGGAACTGACACAAATAGTCTCTGGAAAGAGTATTTATCTCATAAACAACCAAAGACTTTATACGTTCTTCTCACTGTTCCTTCCATCTAATCAAGTCACACTAATCTGTAATACTTATTACCTGTTTTTTCACACCATTTTTACTGCCATTGTTATAAATATATTATCTGAGCTGCAGTGTTTCCTATGCCATATGTGTGTGTGTGTATGATGTAATACATGATATAAACTTATTCAAAGGATATGATATGATTTGATAAGAAGATAGAAAGTTGGAGACCAGATGATAGAAAATCTGACTGCTTACTCTATTTAGAGAGATATTAATTTGCATGTGCATGAGCATGCACACATGCACACACAAACACACACACACACACACACACAGATTTCTCTTAAAACACTTATTTTAAGGGATCCAATATAGGAAATTGATCAATGATGCAACTTGGGTTGAAGTGGAGGTACCTGTTTCACCACTTTTGTATTCCTCAGTTTAACACCATAAAATTTTCTTGCTTACAATGAACTAAGATGTTTCATCCCACATGCCTTAAGAAACTTATCCATTAGAGCCAGAATAAATGCCACTGTCTTTGTGAAACTATAGGTCTTTCAAAGAGTAATTCTTCAAATACATTACTATGTCCAATATATGTATCTAATTCTTTAACCTGTTTGAATTTTTAATAACCTTGTATAAGCTATAGCAATGTTTTCATTGTATAAATATACCTCAGTCTGAGTAATCATGCCTGTTGGTAAATGACCAATGATTTGAAACTTTTTATTTTAGGTCTCTATGAATAAATATGTTCACATAAGATATTCTATGGACACCTGCTTTTCAGTCTTTCCAATAAATGCCTAAGAATGAAATTGGTGAGTCATAAGGTAAATGTGTAGCTGAGTTTATAAAAATGTGTATAAATTTTTTCAGTGTGTGCACTATTTTTACTTCCACTGCCAATGCTCATAGTTACCAATACTCAGTACAGTAAGTATTTACATAATAAGCAATATATTGAACATGAAATTTTATCTCATTAGAAACTTAGTTTGCATTGTTATGATGTATAGAAAACTGGATTACCCCATCAGGATACTACTGACACACACATGCACAAAAACAATACACTTTTATACTGTATTGCATAAAAAATAAGAAGAAAAAGTCCATGAAGTTATAACTGGAATATTTTTTTTCTAACAAAAGCACTTAATCTACAGCTAGTTCAATTTGGATTTGGATTAAATACATGTTTTAGTGTTTTAATTGCGGTGAAGAGACACCATAACCAAGGCAATTCTTATAAGGGCAAAAATTTAACTGGGGCTGACTTATAGTTTTAGAGGTTCAGTCCCTTATTATCATGGAGGAAAGCATGACAGCAGACTGGCAGACATGGTGCTGGAGAAAGGTGAGAGTTCTACATCTTGATCCACATGTAGCAGAAGGAGACTGTCATCAGCAGACATCCAGGATAAGACTCCTCTACACTGGCAGAGTTTGAGCATAGGAGTCCTTAAATTCCATTTAAACAGAGACACACTTCCTCTAACAAGGCCATTACTCTTCCAACAAGGCCACACCTCCTAATAGTGCCACATCCCATGGACCAAGCATATTCAAACCACCACAATAAATAAAGAGGGTCGGCAGTAATATTTTTTTATGTTGCAGGTTATAAAACATTCTGTACCGAAAATATTCTCTGTCATTCCATTCAAAATGAAGCTAGACATTAAAGATACACAGACAGTTTTTATTTAATATTCATACTAAAGGAAAAACCCTACCTCCATACGCTTTGTAAGTGATTAGACATCTTATGGGGATGAGGAAGGAGCAAGGAAAAGATACTTGAGAGTACAAAGCAACGGAATTTGTAAATCAGCAATGAATGGTCACCTTAAATGTGATTATGATTTGCATACTACCTGGAATTTATGCTTCTAGTTTCACATATTAGAAGACAGGGGCAACCTTCTTCTTGATTGCATTTCAGATCTGTGAGAAAGACAGACACTCTTAAATTTTAGGAGATACACATACTTACCAAAGAGGCAGCAGATATTTATAATAAATGCCTTTAAAAAATTGTTCATGAAGGAGTATAGATTGAATTATTTCTATAGCCTTGAGGATCTTTTTCAGACAAGATATTAGAGCAGATTTGGTTTCATTTCAGTGATGTAATTTCTGTTACTGCCAAAGCCGTACAATGGGTGAACAAGCTTCTAGCCTATGAACTTGAATGGAATGGTTGTGGCTGAGAACTTTTGTATAATCTATTAATTTTCTTAATCATAACCTTTAGTGAAAAACTACTTTTATTTTTTACAAATCTCTATTAATTATTTTCATTATGTTTAATGTTTTATATACATATAGGAGGTACAGATTTCTTAAAATAGCTTTTAAGAAATTTCATAAATAGCTTTTAAAAGATCCTGAAGTAAAGAGTTTTCACATTTTCAGAAATCTCAAAAGGTGTTGTCAGACCAAAAATGGTGGCATACAACACTAATCCAAAAAATTTAGCAGTAGAGCTGGGAAGAGTGCAAAATTTATGCATTTTGATACCAATAGCAAGTCCTTAGCCAGCCAGACTTACAAAGTAAGACTCTGTCTCAAACAAATAAACAGACACACAAATAAACAAGAAAACAAAAAATTTATTGTAAATCCAGCATGCAATCTTCATACATGACTCCTGAGGGTAAAAATGAATTTTCTGTCTTTCTGTACTTTAATGTCTTGAGTCCTGAATGACAAAATACCTATGCTGAACTCTCATAAGCATTCACCTATCTTGATGAGTTAAACCTTGGAATTTAACATTCAACTAAATCACAATACATCTCTAATTTTTTGGGTATGAATTAATATTGTCTATCTGGCACATTTTTTTCATATGGACATGCACTTTGTAATCACAAGTTTATTTTTTTCAAAGACTAGGATCTTGAAAAGGTACTACTTTTTACTGCTAAGTGGATTAAAATCATGATTCAAAATAATTTTTATATTTATGAGCTACATATTATGTCACAATTATTTTTGTGTTTCATTTCTACAGAAACACACCCTCTTTGGAGCAAAGATTAAGTAAAGCAAAATTTGAAATCTGATTGCTTAAATTGTTCATATTTACTTCCCCTAGCAAACTTGTTTGTATATCTCACTCAGTTGGAAATATTTTCAGATTCATTTTCTAACTCTTTGCTGCTTGTACATAGAAATGAAAAAACAATTATATTAACTTTTGACTGTGCCATATGGTCAAATTTGTTCAGGATGAGTTTTCTTTTTCCCTCTTCTAGATAGTTTTAGTTCATTCTACCAGAATTTGAATGAATTAGTTTTTGATATTGCATTTTATCTACTTTGATAACTTTTTAGATATTTCTACTTATGTTGGTTTACTAGTTGACTTATAATTGTAAATGCCCATCTTTACTTTATAATATTTAAACTAAACATCAATTCAAGGACAGTATAACAAACTTGTCTTTCCGCATCTAGGTTATCTCACTCAGGATGCTTGTTTTTAGCTCAATCCAGCTGAATACTATCCTGTTGTGTAAATGTAGCACATTTTCATTATCCATTGATCAATAGATATATAGGCTATTTTCTTTTCCTACTTATTGTGAATAGAGCAACAGTGAACATAGAAATGCAAATATCTCTGTAATAAGAGCTAGTGTTTGGCGGAGTATATGCCCAAGTTCTATATGAGTTTTATAGATAGCTCATAAGATACTTTCAGGGTTTTGAGGAACCTCCACACTGATTTAGTAACATCACCATTTACACTCTCCCCAGTAACAAGTTAACATCACTCTTTCCCTGAGCATCTCTTGCCACTTTTGTCTATACTGGCCATTCTTATTATGATAAGGAAGAATTTCAAGTTTGTCTTAATTGTCATTTTCCTGAATGCTAAAAATGGTGAACCTTTCAAGAATATATCTTAGCTATTTGTGTTTTATGTTTTGAAAACACTGTTTAGTTCTATGCCCCATGTTAAACTGAAGTGTTTACTTTCTTGATGCTTGCTATTTGAGTTCTTCATATAGTCTAGGCATTAATTTTCTATCAGATAGTAGGTAAACATTTTTTACCTCCATTTTTTAAGCTGACTGTTCATTTGAATGATGATACCCTTTATTGTGCTTTTAAGGTTCATGTGGAACTATTTTTTCAGTTGTTCTTAATGCCTATGTATTTCTATCAACAAGTAAACCATACCACATGAAAAAAAAAATTCAGTGTACAGAAAGTTTGCAGTTGAATTTCTAAGTAATTTGTAAATGTGATAATTTTTAAGAATCTACTATTTCCAGTTTTGCATTCTTTTGAGACAATACACAGATTGTCCAGTCCCACAGTAAACAAAATCATAATTATATTAGTAAGATCCATTTCCTGGCTAGATTGGAAAATCTTCAGTGAACATCTGGATATGGCTGCTGCTCCCCACTGCTATCTTTTTTCTAGTCTAGAAAGAATAAGCCCAGTCTAGGATTCTAGAGGTCCCAGATCCTAGGACTAAACTCTCACTTTACCTTTCACCTCCGGCATGAAATTTGTAGAGCACATGTTCATCACTAATATAAAAGAAATTAAAAATAATTCTCAGTGAAAGACATTTGAGGTCAAAATATTAACAAAAATAAGAACTAGAAAACTGTAGTATAGCAGACTAAGCTTTGCTTCAAAGTGCTGGAGGCTCAGTCATATTCTAATTGACATATTCTTAAACTAGATGTTTTTCTGTATTGCAGAGCTATAGTAATTTACTACTTCATCTGAAATGACTTCATTTTAGTGAAAGATTTATGAAAAGATTAAATGTATATGACAATACAAAGTCCCAGTCCCAATGGCAAAACTTAAAGCTAGGCCAAAGGGAGAAACAACATATAAGATAAGAATTACTTACAGAAGGATAAAGATTTCCTTAATTTATAAGAATCTCTTAAAAAAGTTAACTGTTTATGTTTGACTAGATGGTCATTTTTCTCTCAGCTCTTCCTTGGAGTAGATTTTGAACTATATAAATATGGATCAAGGAGATTTTGAATTACATATATTAGGATTGGGGCCCTTAGCACAATTTTAGATATGTCAATAGTCATTCTCTTCCTATATCCTGGCTTGGGAATGCCAATAGTCAAGTTCAAACGGGTTTATGAAAAATTCTTTTGTTATCTCCCTTGGCTATTCTCTCCAATATTTGTAAGGATGGCTGCTTCCTTATTTAAAAGAGTCAAGATTGTAAATAAGAGTAGGAAAGCACTTCTAGTTATGAGTGCAGTGGAAGGAAACACTGTCACTTTTTGCAAACCCTTGAAAGGGATGACTCTTCACTGCAATAGAGCTTTAATGTAAGCGTAACTTCAAATTGAATGATGGCTTCCTGACCCTCATTTGTGGTGGAATTTGTACATGATGTTGACAGCTCTACTAACAAGAAAATTCTAGAGATGAGTTAACAACAATGTCTCCTGTCACCATAAACTTGTGTGCATTTTAGATTACAACAAAAAGGCAATGAACTGCAAAATAGATTGTTTCCTGACATTTTTATCTGAGGTACATGTGACCTTAAGGTAATTCATTTTCATTAAAGTTTGAAGTCTTTATATCTTCTACTGGAACAAAATAGTGTCAGCAACTCATACAGAGCTCAGGATTTCATATTTACTTGTCGATTACTAAGACAGTGGTGCTGCTTGAACTGGTTTATGGTCTCATTTTAAATGTTTCAATGGAAAGTATTTCTAAAGAATTTAAAAGAATTGACAACAATGTCCCTGTCACCATAAACTTGTGTGTATTTTAGATTGCAGTAAAAAGGCAGTGAACTGCAAACATAGTTTGTTTCTTGACATTTTTTTTTTAATCTGCAGTACATGTGAGGTACTGGGAATTTCCAGTAGCAAATATTTTCAAAGAAATTTCCAATGAAAATTTCATAGCTTGAAAACATGATTCCATAAATGTGTACATCTGAAATTAGAAGCTTCTGTGATTATCAACTGCATTTGCTGTAAACAGGTAATTATTAGACCTTCTATTTAGAGTTAGGCATAAAAATCATTATAATCCTATATGGTACAGAACAAGATGGAAAATAATTGCTAGAGAAAAATAAAGTTAAAATTATGTTGGAAAATCAATTGTGATTAAAATTTCAAAGATGATCAGATATTCAAGGTCCTCAGAACTACATAGTGATTTTGAGACTAACTTTTGATACATGAGATACTGTCTCAAATAAAAGGGCACGTTTTCTTAGATAGTTCCAAAACTTTTAACTTTAAAAATGTACTTTGAAATGAATGTTTAACTAAATGTTTTCAACAACCACAAGTGAATAACTTTAAATTTTTATGTTTACTACAAATTGGAATTTATAAATTGAAGACTTAAGATACTTATTTGAAAATTTTAAACTCTGAGGTCTACATTATCCCCCCGTGTTCAGTGAAAACATACATAAATTGCATTAACAGGTTTACACCTAAATGTAGAAAAATATTTTAACTTCATTGTGAATGCAAAAGAAGTGAAAAATTAGCATAAAATATGAACACTATTTAAGTTGGGAATTGTAATTTCCAATTTAATTCTCTGAAAATATAAAATTAATATTCTTTTTTTTTTTAATTTTTATTTTCAGCAAGTCAAAAAATTTAAAAAGCATTCAAACAGAATAAAATGAAAAGAAACAAACAAGCAAAATACCAAGGGTCAGATATACTTATACAAGAATTCTATAGAGCCTTCAAACAAGCAATACTTTTTGAGTTATGTTTAAAAAAATTCAGAACCACAATAAGCTCCTTCACAAAGCAAATAATATTGAAATAGTGAAATCAAGTGTAAACCCAACAAAAATATATAAATTATAGTCCAGTATCCCTCATGAACATACATACAAAAATTCTCAATGAAATAGTTGCAAACTGAATACAAGAGATATAAAAAAATAATATTCCATGAATAACTGAACAACTGTTTTTTTTGTTTTTGTTTTTTGTTTTTTTTTTTTAGAAGACCGTACTCCATATACAGGCTGCATGTTTTGGATAGCCCCCACTCCAGATGTTTTGAGACCTACATGAAAACCAAGCTGCACATTTACAACGTATGTGCAGGGAGGCCTAGGTTCAGCCCATGGAGGTAGATCTGTGTAGACTAGGTATGCTCCAAGGTTGGGGATTCAGTCTCTGAGAGCTCCAAGGGTTCAGGTTCGTTTACTCTGTTGATCTTCCTGTGCAGTTCCTATCTCCTTAGGGCCCACAATCCTTTTTAGAACGAGTATCAAAAGATTCAACCAGAGCTCCCAGGATCTAAACCTCCAGCCTGAGAACAGACAGGGGCAAGCTGTCCTCTGAGAGGCTCTAACCAGCAGCTGACTCAGACAGATACAGACATCCAGAGCCAAACAGTGGATGGAGCTTGAGGACTCTTAAAATTAATATTCTAAATGTTACTTTTTCTGATTCTTATTTAGTGCTATGGATAAAGGATTCGTCCTGGGAACACAAATGCAAATATAGATGAGTTTGTAATTTCATGTTGATATAAAGATGAATGAAATCTAGAGGGAACATCTCAAAAATGTGATGTTTCGATTCTAACATGCTGAGATAGAGTATCAGTGATCTGAGTAAACTTCACATTACATTTTTGACCCCTTGCCAAGATGTAGCAGTTCCACTTGTTTCTCACATTCCAGTTACAA